>JARQOD010011266.1:0-24052 GCA_033576555.1 Oophaga sylvatica
ACTAGCCACTTTAACATGTCATGTTTTTTTAAACATGTGTAGCTAGGTAGCAGTAATTTTTGCCGGACACACAGCAGGGGAACAGCAGGCGTTACTGAACCCCACTATTACTATAGCTTGTGTATTGGTCTGTGGACACGACACTTCTGAGCAGCAACTGGCAGTGTTGTAGCCCAGGGAGTATAGCTCAGGTGGTAGAAAGATGAACATAACAGGAGACATGGAAAACGTTGCCAACCAGTTAGTTAATCTGAAACCGGACAGGCAAATTCAGGCGAGATCCATGCCTAGTTCATTTTCAGAAAAGTAAGCCGTTCTACATTATCGTAGGATAGTCGCATGCAACGGTCTGTTAGTACACCACCTGCAGCAGTAAAGACGCGCTCCGATAATACACTGGCAGCAGATCAAGCCAGCACCTCCAATGCATACTGGCTAAGCTCTGGCCATGTATCCAGCTTAGAGACACAAAACTTGAATGGGGAAGAGCCATCTGAGAGTACACTGAGAGGGCAAGACATGTAGTCTGTAACCATCTTACGGAAATGTTGCCTCCTGCTGACTGGAGCCGTCTCGGATGGTGTAGACATTGGTGGCGCTGCCACAAAACTTCGACACATTTGGAACATACTGTTCTTGCCCTGTGCAGAGGCGCTGCTTGTGCTCCCTCTTGTTGCAGAGCTGTCTCCACTGCCTCGACGCACAGAGCTGCTTTGTAAATCAGTAGCAGCAGCAGTGCTCTCGGCTGGAATGGAGAACATTATGGATTGCACCAGTGTGTCTTGGTACTTCCGCATTTTACGCTCCCGGTTCAACGGTGTGATGAGGCTTTGTAAGTTGTCCCGGTAGCGAGGGTCTAGGAGGGTGTACACCCAATAATCAGACGTGGTGTGAATGTGTTCGATGCGGCGGTCGTTTCTCAGGCACTGCAGCATGAAATCAACCATGTGCTGCAGACTCCCAACTGGCCAAGAAACGTTGTCCCCTGCAAGAGGCGTCATCTCCGCCTGCTGTGCATCACCCCACCCTTGGTCTACATACTGACTAGAGCATTGTCTACCTCCCTCTGGAGCGATGTCTTCCTCCTCCATTGACTCCTCCTCATCCTCCTCACAAAGTCCTTCAAATACATATAAATTTACAAAATTTAAAACTCAAAATTAAAAACTTTGTATCATAATTCTGTAACATCAGTTTATGGAAACACAATAGCATTACAAAAGGATAGACAAAAACTGTACATTATGTGCTTTGTAAATACATTAAAAGTTTGTAATGGTTATGAAAATATAGACAGCGACTCTGGAGGTTCAATTGTTGATACAGCATGGTACTTTGAAAGTCCTCCAGCCCTTTGTGAGGAACCACGTTGCGCTGACTGTCCAGAAGGTGATGGAATTTGTGACTCCTCATCCTCCACCTCTTCCAAAACCTCATGCCTTAGTGCTTGCAGTGTTTTTTGAAGCAGGCAGATAAGGGGGACAGTCAGGCTGACTAGTGCATCATCTGCACTCGCCATCCGCGTTGACTCATCAAACGCACGCAAAACGTGGCAGATATCCTTCATAGAGTTATTCGCCACTCATTACACTGGCAGTGGCTGCCCATTCATTATAGGATCCAATTCTAATTACTGGTTCTCACCAACAAAGCTCTCCACAGCGCAGCACCCCCCTACATCTCCTCCCTTATTTATATTTATCGGCCTAACCGACTGCTGCACTCTGCAAACGACCTTCGACTAACCTCTGCACTAATCCGTACCTCCCACTCCCAACTCCAAGACTTCACCCGCGCTGCGCCAATCCTCTGGAATGCTCTACCCCAAGAAATTAGGACTATCCGCAATTTGGATGGTTTCAGGCGCTCCCTCAAAACACATTTGTTCACAGTGGCCTATCACATTCACTAATCAAAGTCATTCTATGTGTAATTCTGTGTGTGTAGCCCATTCACTATCTCCATGCATCCCTCACTTCCTTAAAATGGCTGGACCATCATTGTAAAAACACCATTGTATATAAACACCTGTACTTTGTATCTCCCACACCTCATTGTAGATTGTAAGCTTTCACCAGCAGGGGCGGCTGATTTTGCTTTAATTATTGTATTGTTAACGTTGTTACTTATGACTCGTGTTTTGAAACTGTTAAACTGTAAAGCACTGCGGAATATTATGGCGCTATATAAATAAATAATATTATTATTCTTATTATAGAGGCCCACTCAGTAGTGGTGAAGTGTGAACGGCGCAAATTGCGAGTTGACTGCGCCTGATGCAGCTGATACTCCATTACTGTTGGCTGCTGCTCACACAACCGCTCCAACATATGTAACGAGGAATTCCACCTGGTGGGTACGTCACATATGATGCGATGTTCATGAAGGTGAAATCTGCGTTGCAGAGCTGCAATCAGCGATCTGGCCATGCTGGAACGTCGCAAGTGAGCGCACTCTAGGCGGACCTTGTGCAGCAGTGCATCAAGATCCGGATAGTCCCTCAAAAAACTCTGCACGACCAAGTTGAGCACATATGACAGACATGGTATGTGAGTGAGGTTGCCAAGGCCCAGAGCTGACACCAGATTTCGGCCATTGTCACACACTACCAAGCCTGCCTGTAGATTCTCTTCCAAAAACCACACGTCGCTCTCCTGCTTTATGGCATTACAGAGCTCCTGCGCTGTGTGGCTAAGATTCCCCATGGAAATTAATTTCAGGATGGCCTGTTGACATTTGGACACGGCTGTGCTCATATCGGTCGCAACAGGTAAACGTTCACGGGTCCATGTGGAGGTAGACCGTGACGGCTCCTGCAGCGATGATTCTGAGGAACTGGAATAGGAGGAGGAATCAATGTGTACAGACTTGATTCCTGCAATCCTTGGAGTTGGCAGAACACGTACAGCGCCACTCGCAAGATCAGTACCCGGCTGCACAACATTGACCCAATGGGCAGTGAGGGAAAGGTATTGTCCCTGGCCATGGGTGTTAGAACCCTCTTGTTAGGTTTTGTTTCAGTTTGCTGGTCACATGACCTTTTTTCCCTATTTAGTCTGGCTCCGCCCTTCTGGCTTTGCTTGACTTCATTGTATTATCTACTGTTAAGCTAGCCGGGTGCTTAGGTGCCTTAATCTGTCAGTTTTGCTTGATGTTAGGATCACAAAGTATTTATTTTTCTGTTTAATTATCCATGCTACAATTTATGTTAGGAGGTGTCCACCTTTTCTCACAGTCCCTAGATCTTGTAGGGATTACTCCCTCGCAACTATAGGTCTTCGTTCACACTAGATGAGGACTTTAGCGGGTCTGGTCGCAGGATCAGGTTCCCCGTTACATCGTAGGGATTCAGCTTAGTTGTATTGTAGGGACAGAATTCCCTTCTTTCCTTACTGGTTGTAGCAGATCATAACAATGGGTACTGGTCCACGCATCGGTGGTCAGGTGGACCTTGCTACTGAGGGCTTTTAGTAGCGCATGTTTAATTTTTCCCTCAACATGCTTTTGCAGACCAGGGACGGCTTGCCTGCTGAAATGAAATCGGCTTGGCACATTGTATTGTGGGATTGACAATGATATTCAGTTACGGAAACTGTCTGTCTCCACCAGCCTGAATCACAGCATTTCAAGGGACAGGAGTTTTGCAATGCCAGCATTCAGAGCCTGTGCTCGTGCATGGTTTGCGGAGTATGGCCGTCTTTTATCCCATGCCTGTGCTACCGCTGGCTGTTTTGTGGCCTGGGAGTGTGAGGATGACAGGGAACTTGCTGCTGTGTGTGGAATAACAGTTTGTCTCTGGACAACAGTGGCCGAGGTTCTTCCATGGCGATCCTGTGAGGAAGCATAACCAGCTGTGTGTGAGCTCGATGAAGAGGCTTCAACACAACCTGAAGATGTAGGTGCTGCTGTAGGTTGGCCTACATCTCTAGTGTGTCTTTGTAACTCAACTACGTGCTTTGTCCGCACATGTTTCCACATATTTGTGGTATTGAGGTGACTGACACTTTTAGCTATTTTTAATTTTTAATTACACAGCTTGCATTTCACATAGCAAATATCATGTGCAAGTGTGTGAAAAAAGGACCACGCAGTGCAAGTCCTGGGAGCGCACGTTTTGACTTTTGGAAGACAACTGCTCCGAACAGGTGCCAAACTGGAGGCTACAGGCAACCGAGTCTGCAGCCTAACTCTCCCTCCTGTTTGTACCGTTGGGGCAATGTCTTCCTCTATCTTCCTTCTATCACTAACCATTTCTCTAGGCCTCTCCAGCTTTCAACCAAAGTACTGGTTCTCACCCACAAAGCTCTCCACAGTGCAGCACCCCTCCTACATCTCCTCCCTCATTTCTATCTATCGGCCTAACCGACTGCTGCGCTCTGCAAACGACTTTCGACTAACCTCTGCACTAATACGTACCTCCCACTCCCGACTCCAAGACTTCTCCTGCTCTACGCCAATCCTCTGGAATGCTGTACCCCAAGAAATTAGGACTATCCACAATTTGCATGGTTTCAGGCGCTCCCTCAAAACACATTTGTTCAGAGCGGCCTATCACATTCACTAATCAAAGTCATTCTATGTATTCTGTGTAAGTGTGTGTGTGTCTCTAGCCCATTCACTATCTCCATCCCTCAGTCCCTTAAGATGGCTGGAACATCATTGTAAATGCACCATTGTATATAAACACCTATACTTTGTATCTCCCCCATCTCATTGTACATTGTAAGCTGTCACGAGCAGGGGCGACTTATTTAGCTTAAATTATTGTATTGTTAACGTTGTTACTTATGACTTGTGTTCTGAAACTGCTAAACTGTAAAGCGCTGCGGAATATGATGGCGCTATATAAATAAATATTATTATTATTCCTCTGAGCTGCTCCCACCACCTTCCTGTTCTTCATGCCATGTTGGGTCTTGGACCTCATCATCTCCACTACCCTCTTCCAACACCTGCTGTTGGGTGGTCTGGCCAGCACCATGCTCAACAGAAACTGGCACCTGGGTCTCATCATCATCATCAGATGCGTTCTGCGGTGTGCTGACCATCGGCACTGTCTCACCCGCCTCTTCAGATTCAGAGAGACACAGCTGTTGCGCATCACTGCATACTCCCTCTTCACATTACAGAATGCTGCTTGGCTGGGCCCCTGTTTGCAAGCCAATAGATTCTGAGAACAGAAGCAGACACTCAGCTGGCTCCTGTACAGAACTCTCTGACTGCCTGGGCAATTTGCCAGGCGGTGAAGAGACAGATGGTTGCCCAACAGTGCTGTGGTCCTGAGAGGAGGTGGAAGCAATTGAAGTCGATGCATTGGCTGACAGCCAAACAACAACGGCTTCAATTTGTTCTTCCCGCAGCAGGGGGGTACTCCGAGCTCCTACAAAAGTGCGCATAAAGGAACGCTCACGGCCCGGGGAAAACTGGTGGATGCTGCGTCACTGGGGGCCGCAGCAGCCACAGAATCCCCACGTCCTCTCCCTGAAGAAACTCCACGACCACGTGCCTTACTCCCTGCCTTCTTCATCTTGGTAGATTGATAAAGAAAGTCTGAAAAGTTATAAGGTCTAAGTGTGGTTATTCCGCAGAGACTGCAGTGAACACTGCACACAACTGTTCACTACCCAATGCGTCTCAGCAGGAAGGCAGTCTGTGCGTCAAAACAAAGGCACAAGCATACATCCATGTACCCTGTTTATACAGCTAATAAAAAAAAATATGTAGTAGTGACGCACACTTTATTGAGGTACAGTATTACATTGCCATTCACCATCTGTGGCTATGCAGTGTCATCTATATATACCTTATCTATCTGTTGTCATGCTTCCAAGTCGACAGTCAGCCATAAATAGCAATTTTCACTATGCACTATGCACTTTTTAAAGGTTATGTTTGTTAATAAAAATGATTATTGCCACATATTATGAGTATTACATGATGGAAATTGTATAATTTTGTATAAAATATTTAGGGACATTATTCAGCAAATGGAACATTTTAGTAATATCACAGATAACTTGTAATGCTGATGATGTTTTGAAGTCAGACATTCATTGTCTATACAATAAAAATGGTGTACATACTGTTACTTATCCATCATTAATGGATTCAGATATGTACTTGTATGCTTTTATGTACAACCGTATAGCAGATTCCTTAACTAATTTATTTTGTGGTTTGCATTGCTGTTCAACATGTTAATGTATGTGTTTATGTTTGTCAATTCTTTATTTATCTAGATATTAGTTTAAATGAAATCATCATCTTATGGTAGTAAAGGTTATCTTTCTCTTGTTTGAAGTATAGACATTTAAAATTGACAGGTAACAAGGAAATTACTTGATCTAGTATTTAAACATCCTCCTTGACCCTGGGCTCCAACACCGCCAGTTGTTGCTCGGAAGTGCTGTTAGCACAGTCAACACTTGCTCCTGTGTTACTGGGGTTCAGTAACGTCAGCTGGTCCTCGGTTGTGCCATTGGCTCTTTTCCTTCTGCTGCCCCTCCGGGTTCCAGTACCGTCAGCTGGTTCTCCGCAGTGCCTTTGGCCTAGGTGCCTCCATGTCGGTATCCGAGTTCCAGCAACGTCTGCTGGTCCTTGGTAGTGCTTTGGAGCACAGGTACCTCCTGCTTAGTAACCGTGTCCCAGTAACGTCAGCTGGTCCTCGGTTGTGCCATTGGCTCTTTTCCTTCTGCTGCCCCTCCGGGTTCCAGTACCGTCAGCTGGTTCTCCACAGTGCCTTTGGCCTAGGTGCCTCCATCTCGGTATCCGAGTTCCAGCAACGTCTGCTGGTCCTTGGTAGTGCTTTGGAGCACAGGTACCTCCTGCTTAGTAACCGTGTCCCAGTAACATCAGCTGGTACAAGATTGTGCTACAAATACAAGATACGGAACAAGAGACACAAGAACAATAAGCAGAAGATCTAAAAGCAGAAGAACATGAAGTATAAGACCAAAATGAAGAGCAAAATATATGCTCTAAATTCTAAGCAGAAGAAGACTAAGCAGTGTATGGGGGTGAGTCCGTTCCTCCTCGTGGTGCCCCTGGAAAATGCCTGCTGCTGCAGGCTAAACTGAACACGGACAAATACTGTTGTAATTTAAATCTTTTGTGACAGCAAGAACGGAAGGATGAAAAATTCATACTTTGACAGATTACAAGTACAGGATTCTCTGTCACAAATAAGAATATGATGAAGAAGATGAAGCAGAATATGAATAAGAATAATAGTTTAATAAGAAGAATATGAGTAATGTTAACAAAGATGAATAGCAAGAAGTTTAAGAAGAAGATAAAGAAGGTGAAGATGAAGAATAATTTGATGAAAAAGATGATGCTGCAGAAGATTATGAAGGAGAAAGTGTGTGAAAAGTTAAAAAGGTGAAGATGAAGAGCATGGAAGTTGTGTAATATACATATTTGCCAAAATATAAAAAACGTTAACATTGTCAATTTCTTCGTCAATCCGAACATCTTTAAAAAAAAAAATATTTATGCTATTCCATTTGATTGGGTTAAACATCTATGCCTTTAATGTCTCCTCAACCTTCCCCAATACATTCTACATTACTCTTTCTTGTTTTCCTTCATGTACAATTAACCAACAAGGCAAGAATGGGTTTTTTTTAATTTCGATATTTTGTTCCCATAGACTTACATGGGACTTCCGGTATCGGTATCGGGTATCGCCGATATTTTAGTGATATCGGCGATACCATTCCGATTCCGATACTTTAGGATATCGGAAAGTATCGCTCAACTCTACTGGTTAGATATAAACTTACCGTGCATTGAAGTATGTGCACCTGTAATAGACTACTACTAGACTACTACGAGCCCACTAATATTCACTTTGTCCCCTTCAAGTAATTTCCAGACATCTGATATAGAGAAACAATATTAGATCTAAACAGTTGCAGATGTGAGCTATAGAGATACTCGTACAGTGGTATTGCAGATCATATATGTTTATGAATGAACTGCAGAAAGTAAGATGAGCCTTTAGGAAATCTAAAACTTTGCATATTATATTAGTGTTACTATTATTTTGCATGTTTAACATTATACATTTTTTTTTACAAATGTGGCATTTGTGACATTTTTGAATAACCGAATGAGACATCACATTAATAAGTTCTATTGCTGCATGTACTGTAGCTCCATTCATATGTATATATGCTTAAAGGGTTATTTGGTATAGAAATACATTCTTCAGATCCAAGGAATTCTGTGTTAACACATGAACGTTTATTGTTAGAAACTGTCCTCCAGAAGATATAAAAATATCTCTGATTCTTTTGGTCTTAACACAACCATGTATAACACTGATGCACATGTACTCTGTGTAATGCTTTCTTTCTCCTGCAGAGGTGATGTAGGTAAATTGTATACGTTATGCTTGGTTCCTGCTCAAGTCATTGATGAGGGTCCCAGCAGTTATATAATCTATGATCATATTTTTGTTAGGAGACATCCAAAAAAAAACATTTGACATGTCATGATAACAAGTCAGAAGTTTTAATTGGTGCAGGTCTGGATACTAAGACTCACCAGTTACAAAGTCATTCAGCTGAATTCTGTGCCCCTTATTTCCTAATTCGCTCTCCTCAGAGAATTTATTATATATAGAAATCGCAGATGGACACAGACTAAAAAGGGTCACAGTGCAAGAACAATATATGGGCTCTTTGCAGTCCAATAGCTCATTAAAGTGCACAATTCCACCTGCTTTTAAATTGGAAATGATGCCCTTTCCTCTTGGGCCCATGTGAGGCTGCACAGGTTGCACCAACGACATGTTCACATCATGCTCTTGTTTCTGACCAAAATGAACTAGAATCTATAGACTTTCTATGGATACACAAAGCTCTTGTTCTACTCTCCAAGGAGATCCTAGCAGAGCTGATAAACACTTAAGGGGCTCAACACTTTACTGAGTGCATCAATCTATTTGTTTCAACAAACACATAGCTATCCTTTAACTATGCAATGTTTGACATAAATGGGGCTCATAGAAGGAGATTCTACTCTAGGCCGGGGATCAGACATGCGAAAAACTCGCACAAGTCTCGCATGTCCATACCCGGCACTGTCGCCTGCACTCAGAACCGGAGCGTGCGGCTGCATAGAAATACATGCAGCAGCACGCTTGTGTCCGAGTGTCGGCGGCAGTGTCGGGTATAGACATGCAAGACTGGTGTGAGTTTCTCGCATGTCTGACCCCTGGCCTTAAAAAAAATAATCTGAGCATCTCTGCTCTACTTTTATAGCGGAGGCGCTTTTACATAAGAGCACTTGCTGGATTTAATTTTAAGATGTGGTTCTATTACAGATACACTGTCACCCCCCAAACAATTAAAAAATTCCCCATGCCATATTCTTGTGATTGGTTCAGAGAGGCCAAACATAAATGCAGTATAGATTGAAACTTACAGTCTGTCCCTTTACAATTTTAGGCATTCAAGGAAACTGTCACCAACAAAAATGCTGTTTACTTGCAGATGTAGTAGTAATCTTGAGCTTAATACCAGTTTACTCACTTATGGCAGTGTAACTGGTGGGAGAAAATTAAAGTGAACCTGTCAGCAGGATTGTGCACAGTAACCTATAGACAGTGTCAGGTCGGCGCCATTATACTGATTAAAATGATACCTGCTGATGTGGTTATTGTTTAATCTTTATATTCAGTTTTCAGTTAATGATATGCTCGTGCTTTGGGGTGGCCTGTGGGGGTCTTCATGTGGTACTCAGGGTAAAGTATTCATACTTATGGCTTCTGAAAGGTCACTGATCCTTCAGTAACCTGCCCCCTATTTTATATAATAAATATTTTATATATTAAAGAAAAAAAAACACCTGCAGCAGGCAGGCACGGCGGCATGATCGCATGTATAATGTGCATTTAAATCTTTAGGGTAATTTGCTTGTATAAATAAATTTAAATTAAAAATCTGTCTGAAAATGGCACCGGCACCCGCACCTGCACAGTAGCAGTTATCGGAGATCTGATAACTTGCTAGAGAAAAATAAAAATTGTCTCCAATAAGATGGTGCCTGCCGCGCCTGCACAGTAGCATCTATCGGCTCCCCACATGCACCATTGATAATTAGGCACTTGTTACCCTGTTGCTGGTGTACCATTTGTCTTTCTTTGTACCACTTTTGGTAAGTATTATCAAATGCATACTAGGAATACTAGGAACATTTCCTGTTTTCAACTCATTAACTTTCAGAGCTGTTTGCATCCTAAAATTTCCCTCCCCTTGATATGCGTCATTGTCACAAGATGATCATTGTTATGCACTTCACCTGTTTGTGGTTTTAATATTATGGCTAATAGGTATCCATATGACTAAGATACCCCAATAATAAAATGTTAGGATTATTGGTATTGTTGTGGTAGCCCCTTCCAAGGAGAGCTAATTTCGGTTGAGATATAAACTATCTCCAGATCTGTCATTATTGATTTAAAATTAAAATGAAATAAAATAAATACGATGCATCGGAGGCAAGAAATACACACAGCCAGTGTCTGTCCGTGTACAATTCTTGTCTGGATCTCAGAAGCCCAGTCACAAGTCTTTATTACAACTACAAAGATAAAGAAAGTGGTAATGACTTCTTATATTACATTACCTAAGAGAGATGATATTTAAGTTGGATAAAACAAAATTCAAACCAGTTTGACCCAGATTACTATACTTTCAGAGACACAGGATTGATTAACACACAGACACCTCAATATCAGTGAGAACACCCTGTGTTATTGCTTTTATGAATAACACTTATAAAGCTAATACTAAAATACAAAACTATCAAAGATAAATAGGGGGATTTAATTGTCCAAAATAATAATCAAAGCAAAGTATAAATGTTTGCCATAACAGTATTAATGTAATCATTAAACCTTTCACCTGCAAAAAAACTATTTACCTGCAGGTACAGTGGTTATTTACAGATAAATATTATTTTAATCATATATGGTAGGTGTAACTGGAGGCACGACACGACTACAGCCATCAAGGCAGTGCAGGGAGCAGTGACAGTCACATGACAGATATACAGTGGGTACGGAAAGTATTCAGACCCCTTTAAATTTTTCACAATTTGCTTCATTGCAGCCATTTGGTAAAATCAAAAAAGTTAATTTTTTCTCATTAATGTACACTCTGCACCCCATCTTGACTGAAAAAAACAAATGTAGAAATTTTTGCAAATTTATTAAAAAAGAAAAACTGAAATATCACATGGTCATAAGTATTCAGACCCTTTGCTCAGTATTGAGTAGAAGCACCCTTTTGAGCTAGTACAGCCATGAGTCTTCTTGGGAATGATACAAGTTTTTCACACCTGGATTTGGGGATCCTCTGCCATTCTTCCTTGCAGATCCTCTCCAGTTCCGTCAGGTTGGATGGTGAACATTCTTGGACAGCCATTTTCAGGTCTCTCCAGAGATGCTCAATTGGGTTTAAAATTTATTTATTTATAATATAGGGGCCGGCTGATGAAAACTCTCATCATCGTATGCCTGCTCTCGCTACTATCAGGGACAGCAGGCAGACGGTGATTAGAGTAGTACTCCAATCTAAAGATGCCTGTGACCTGCAGTAACCTTTTTACTGCCTGTCACAGCTGCTGGGTCACAAGCGTGGAAACCGCATTTCTCTCACTGGCAGTAACTAACTTACCCCTGACCAGTGCTGTCAGTGTTTCTCACGCTGTCTCAGAGATGACAGGGTAGCAAACACCCGATGTTCGAGCTGTCGAACCCAAACGGTAGCACGTACTTCCTGGAGAAGCCCATGTTAGGGATCTGTGCACGGACACTAGGTGTTCAGTACAGACCCAAAGTTTTGCAATTCAGGTTTGTCCATCACTGCTAATAACCCTTCCTGTCCTGCATAGCACAAATGCGGTATGGATAAGTGGGACATACAGAAGTAGATGTCAGCTGTAACCGCTAGCTCTTAGAGATGAGCGGATCGATCTACTGTAGATTGACGTTGGAATTCTCTAGTGTGCTCTTTTTCAGACACGTTGCCTTTTCAATCTGCAAGAATCACAAAATAAAATGCTATTTTCTTTAACAAAATTCTTAATCTATGTCTAAATTGCTAATGATATTTTGTGACGTCTTCTAAGGAGATCAAGCCTCAGGCTGGGCTTCATAAAACAACCAACATGGCAGCAACACATGGAAACATATAACTGCATCACAGGGGGCTGATAGGAACTGATGAGTGCATGCATTGGCCATCACTCTAATTTAAAAAGCGGTGTCAGTGATTGACAAGGGTAATTAAATATTTTAAACAGCAGTAATTGAGGCGAGCTCTGATAGCTGTTTTTACAGGCAGATGCCGTCTATGTATCACAGCTGACATCTGACTGGTATGGAGTGTGTTTAGCTCCTAATCTTGCTCCATACAAGCACATTCATATGGTGAAATATTTACATCAAGGAGTTAATTTTACTTGTCTGTTCCCAGACATGGAAAGATAAATGGAATTCCTTAATACAGATATGAACAAGCACTTACAGTGGCTTGCAAATGTATTCACCCCCTCACATTTTTACCTATTTTGTTACATTACAACCTGAGTTTAAATATTTTTGTAATTTGATTTCTATGTGATGCATCAGCACTAGGGATGAGAAAACCCAAACTGTAAAATATCAAACCCTGAACATGGACTATAAACAGGATGTCCGGTTTGTTGTTTGGGTTCAATTGCCTAATAAAGTTTGGTGAAAGGCTGCAGTGCTTTTAGGCTGTGGGCACTTTTTGAGCCACCACAGCCATGTCAAGTATTGGCATGGCTGTGATTTTTCAGTGCACCACTTGACCCGGTCTGTATAAATACCGGATCATGAGTGCCGCCACCATTCTGCTCTGATTAGGGACACAATGCAGCCTGAGTGAGTGACAGAACTAGACTATGCACTCTGCAAAAAAATCCTCTTTGTGTACTCTGCACGTGTCTCAGTGGGAGTATTGTGCCAAAGAGCCACTTTGTGTACTCTTCATCCATATCTGTGAAGTACTGTGTCTAAAAACTGCTGTGTGTACTCTGCACCCATATCTGTGGTAGTACTGTGCCAAAAGCCACTGGGTGTACTCTGCAACTACTCCTGTGGGAGTACTGTGCCTTTAAGTCTTTGTGTGTACTCTGCAACTCTGCCGTGAGAGTACTATGCTTTTAAGCCTCTGTGTGTACTCTGCAACCCCTGCCTGTGGAAGTACTGTGCCTTTAAGTTTCTGTGTGTACTCTGCACTCCCGATTTTGGGAGTACTGTGCCTTTAAACCTCTGTGTGTGTGTACTCTGCGCCACTGCATTTGGGAGTACTGTTCTAAAAAGGTTCTGTGTACTTTGAAGCCGTTTCTGTATAATTAGTGTGCCTAAAGGATAATTCTACTCTGAAGCTATGTCTTCATCATTTGTGGACCCAAAAAGTAAATATACTCTACCTCTGTGTCTTTACAAGTAGCGTGCCTAAAAAATAATTCTACTTTGCTGCAGTGTGTTTGCCAGTTGTGGACTCAAAAAATAATGTTACTCTACCTCTGTGTCTATACGAGCAGTGTACCTAAAAAAATGAATCTACTCTGCAGCCGTCTCTTTCACATCTGTGGACCAAAAAATAATTTTACTTTACCACTCTGTCTTTATGATTAGTGTGCCAAAAAAGTAATTCTACTCTGCAGCAGACTTTGCCATTTTTGCTCCAAAAAAATAATACTACTCTGCAGCTGAGTTTGCCATTTTTACTCCCGAAAAATAATTCTACTCTGCTGCCATCTCTTTGCCATTTGAGGGCCAAAAAAATTATTTTACACTACCGCTGTGTTTATATGCGTAGTGGGCCTAAAATAAAAATCTACTTTGCAGACGTCTTTTTGCCCCTTGTGGGGCAAAAAATGTATTCTACTCTGCAGCCATGTCATTGCCATTTGTAGGCCAAACAAATAGTTTTACTGTACTGCTGTGTCTGTACGAGTAGTGTGTACGAGTAGTGTGCCTATAAAAATAAATCTATTGAAAAAATGAAATGGAGGGCACCATCCACAGATATTAATAATATAGGAGGGATCTGCCTATAGCAAATAAAGAGCAGGATACAACAAAGAGAAAAGACATGCTATAATGGCGATCAACCTGAAAAAATGTATGTAAAATATATAGTACAAAATGCAAATTTTATTTGGCAAAAGCAGAAAACACACAAAAAAATCCATTAAAAACAATTAAAAACCAAATGCCCAGAAAAAAGACATGGGTTTTAACCCCACAGACCCAAGGAAAGTATCACAGTCAATACAAATAACAATTTTTTGGCACCTTTACTAAAGACAGTAAAGTACTGAAATAATTATTTGCTAGATGTAGCAAGCCCTAAATAGAAAAATACAGTGTATAATGCTAGACAATCCCAGTCAAGGCTCAATCACTCGTCCAGTTTGATCCTTGATGCGCACTGGCCTCCATATTTGTGTATTGTGGGAGACGATCATACTCTTGTGCAGCCTCACTGTTGCCAAACTATATCTACCGTATTTTTCGGACCATAAGACACACTTTTTTCCCCAAAAATTTTTGGGGAAAATGGGGGTGCGTCTTATGGTCGCAACATACCTAAAAGTCCGGTGGCGGCGGCGGTCCCAATGCATATTCCCTGTGGTGCGGTGGTGGTGTCGGGGCAGCAGCGGGGCTCTGGGCTGCGTGGGGGATCCACCGGCATTTTTTCCTAGCCGGAAAGCCCCCCGCAGCTGCGACGCGGTGCAGTGCTGAAGGATGGCCGCCCCCGCCGGCGGAGCCCCCCATGCAGCCAAGAGCCCCGCTGCTGCCCCGACACCACCACCACACCACAGGCTGCATTGGGACCGCCACCGGAGGCCCCTGGCGGCCATCTTTCAGGACGGCACCACGTCGCAGCAGCAGAGCTGTGGGGGGCATTTGGGCTTGGACGAAATACCAGCAGAGCCCCCCACGCAGCCCTGAGCCCGCTGCTGCCCCGACACCACCACCGCACCACAGTGAAGCTGCATTGGGATCGCCACCGGATTTGTGAGTATATTGCCACCCCACAGAGCACAGCCACCCCACAGAATACAGCCACCCCTGTTGTGAATGGGTTTGAGATGAGTTCTGAGCAGAGGCTCCCTCTGGTGGTTACAAGCGGTGCTAGTGAAGATTGTGAGGACTGGGAATCAGGTGTTACTGACTGGTCTTATATAGGGAGTCATTTTCCCATCAGGGTTGCCGGTGATCAATTGTTCTGGTCTGAATCCTTCATTCCAGTTTCCCTTGTGGCCTGCTGTGTCGTGTCTGCATCTCCTGCTTACAGATAAGACTTTTGCTTCTTTTGTGTTTTTGCTTTATTTTTGCATTTTGTCCTGCACTTCTTTGGGGGCCTTCAGGGTCCCCTCCGGGGGCTTCTGCCCTCTCAGTTTAGTTCAGCCACTGAGTTTTGTTCTTTTGCTTTTTTCAGTTTTTTCAGTGGCTGCTGTTTTGATTTTGTTACACCAGAGAACTAATTTAGGTGGTAGAGGTCGTGTGATCTCAGGTGATTTTGAAATTAGTAGAGTTGGTGCTTTTCAGGTTTTCTGGGATTGCAGTAAGTACCCTTCCTATCCTTTTCTATTTAGATAGTTTGGGCCCCAGCGTTTGCTCATACTATTTTCTTTCTGTGTCAGTATTTCCTCTTGTCTAACCGCCATTACATGTTTGGGGGCTTTCTATTATCTTTGGGGTTCTGCTCCGGGGCAGATAGCTTTCCTATTTCTATCTTAGGTGTAGTTAGTTTCTCAGGCTGTGACGAGGCATCTAGGACCAACGTAGGAACGCTCCACGGCTGCCTCTAGTTGTGGTGGTTAGTCAGGGTACTGCAATCTCATAGATTCCAACTGCTCTGGTGTATTGCCTTTTTGCCTGCTCTCCTCAGCTACTGAAACATAACAGTATCACCGGCCTAAACTGAAAATTATATTGTACTCACAGAAGGGAAAAAATATTGTGAAAGAAAAAAGTTGTCAGAGTTGTCAGAGATTTTTTTTTTTTTCTGTTTGTTGCATTTTTTTTTTCCCTCTGTATCTCTGGGTGCTGAGGAGGATTTTTTTTTTTCCTCTCAATGGAGTTTGCACAGTTGTCTGGCCGTGTGGATCAGCTTGCCACTGAAGTTCGGAGTATTGCAACCTATCTTGCTAGGTTGCCTGTTGTGGAACCTAGGATTCCCATGCCAGATTTGTTTTTAGGGGATCGAGCTAAGTTTCTGAATTTCAAAAATAACTGTAAATTGTTTTTTGCCTTAAAATCTAAGTCCTCAGGAACGCAGCGCAGCAGGTTCAAATTGTCATCTCTCTCCTGCGCGGCAACCCTCAGGATTGGGCTTTTTCCCTGACACCTGGGGATCCTGTTTTGAGTGATGTTGATGCGTTTTTTCATGCTTTGGGGTTATTGTACGATGAGCCTAATGTCACTGATCAGGCTGAAAAAACTTTGTTGGCATTAAGTCAGGGGCTTGAGGACGCTGAGTTATACTGTCAGAGATTCCGTAGGTGGGCAGTCCTGACCAAATGGAATGACGACGCTTTGGCGGCCCTTTTCCGGAAGGGTCTGTCAGATAATGTAAAGGATGTTATGGTGGGATTCCCTGTCCCCTCTGGTCTCAATGATTCTATGTCATTAGCGATTCAAATTGACAGACGTTTGCGTGAGCGGAGAAGTATGCGTGGAATGGTGTTGCCTTGTGAACCAGCTTCTGAACCCATGCAGTGTGATAGAGTGGTGTCTGGGGCACAGCGTCATGAGTTTCGAAAGCGCAATGGGTTATGTTTCTACTGTGGTGATGCCTCTCATGCTATTTCAGTCTGCCCTAAGCGGGGAAGACGTTTTGCACGCTCAGTTGTCTTGGGTAGTGTTCAGACTAAGTTTTTATTAACTGTCACTCTGATATGCTCTCTGTCCTCATTTTCTGCTCAGGCTTTCGTTGATTCTGGAGCAGCTATTAACCTGATGGATTATGATTTTGCTAAACGTTGTGGGTTTCCCTTGATACCCCTACAGAAGTCTATTCCCCTACTGGGGATCGATTCTACCCTTTGGCTGAGAATAAACCCCAGTTTTCTACTCAGGTGATAATGAGGGTTGAACCTGATCACCAGGAGTGCTGCAAATTTTTGGTTCTATATAATCTGCATGACATTATCGTGCTGGGTTTCCCTTGGTTACAGTCTCATAATCCTGTTTTGGATTGGAAATCTGTGTCTGTAACCAGTTGGGGCTGCCAATGTGTTAATACCAACACTCCTGTTTTTTCTGCCTCCCCCAGGCTCAGGATGTTCCTGACTTTTTGTTTGATTTTTCTGATGTGTTTAGCGAAAGTAAATCTGCATCCTTGCCTCCCCATAGGAGCTATGACTGCGCTATTGAATTAGTGCCGGGTAGTAAATTCCCTAAAGGTCGCCTTTTTAACTTGTCTGTACCTGAACATGACGCTATGCGGTCTTATATCAAGGAATCATTGGAGAAGGGTCATATCAGACCATCCTCTTCACCCTTAGGTGCCGGTTTTTTCTTTGTGGCCAAAAAGATGGTTCATTAAGGCCGTGTATTGATTATCGTCTCTTGAACAATATTACTGTGAAATATCAATACCCGTTACCCTTGATTTCTGACCTGTTTTCCAGGGTGAAAAACGCTACTTGGTTTACCAAGCTTGACCTCAGGGGGCGTATAACCTTATTCGCATTAAGCACGGGGATGAATGGAAGACGGCATTCAATACCCCTGAAGGGCATTTTGAGTACCTAGTGATGCCCTTTGGGCTCACTAATGCTCCTTCCGTCTTCCAGTCCTTCATGAATGACATTTTCAGGGATTTTGTGGATAAATTTCTGATTGTTTATTTGGATGATATCTTGATTTTTTCTAATGACTGGGACTCTCATGTGAAACATGTTCGAACTGTATTCCAGATTTTGAGAGAGAATGCTCTGTATGTGAAGGGATCAAAGTGTCTTTTTGGCGTACAGAGGATCTCATTTCTGGGATTCATTTTGTCCCCATCTGTTATTGAAATGGACCCGGTCAAGGTTCAGGCCATCTGTGATTGGGTCCAACCTACTTCATTAAAGGCTCTTCAGAGATTTTTGGGTTTTGCCAATTTTTATCGTAAATTTATTGGTAATTTCTCGGTTATTGTTAAACCATTAACTGATTTGACCAGAAAGGGTTCTGATGTGGTGAATTGGCCTCCTGAGGCAGTCTCTGCATTTCAGGAACTTAAGCAGAGATTCACTTCTGCTCCTGTTCTACGGCAGCCTGATGTTTCTCTGCCATTTCAGGTGGAGGTTGATGCCTCTGAAATTGGGGCAGGTGCCGTTTTGTCCCAAAAAGATCCAGAGACCTCTAAAAGTAACCCTTGTGCCTTTTTCTCTCGAAAATTTTCTCCTACTGAACGTAATTATGACGTGGGTAATCGGGAGTTATTGGCCATGAAGTGGGCTTTTGAAGAGTGGAGACATTGGCTGGAGGGAGCCAAACATCAGGTGGTGGTCCTTACGGACCATAAGAATCTGGTCTATCTGGAATCTGCCAAGCGACTCAATCCTAGACAGGCCAGGTGGGCCTTGTTTTTCACACGTTTTAATTTTGTGGTTTCCTTTCTTCCTGGCACTAAGAATGTTAAGGCGGATGCCCTCTCGAGGAGTTTCCTTGCGGACTCTCCTGAGTTATCCGATCCTTCTGTTATTTTGAAAGAGGGTGTAGTTCTTTCCGCCATCTCGCCCAATTTGAGACTTGCTCTGGAGGGGTGTCAGGAGGATAGGCCCGAGCGCTGCCTGTTGGAAAATTGTTTGTCCCGGACCAATGGAAAAAGAGTGTGATGTCTGAGATTCATTGTTCCGCATTGGCTGGGCATCCCGGAATTTTTGGTACCAGAGACTTGGTTAGTCGTCCTTTTGGTGGCCTACCTTGTCTCGTGATGTCAGGGAATTTGTGCAGTCCTGCGGGACTTGCTCTCGCTCCAAGCCTTGCTCTCGCTCTAGTGGTTTGTTGATGCCATTGCCTGTGCCCAAGAGACCATGGACCCATATCTCTATGGATTTCATTTCCGATCTTCCTGTTTCTCAGAGAATGACCACCATCTGGGTAATTTGTGATAGTTTTCCAAAATGATACATCTTGTGCCATTACCTAAGTTGCCTTCCTCCTCTGAATTGGTGCCGTTGTTCCTTCAGCACGTGGTTCGTTTACACGGCATTCCTGAGAACATTGTGTCTGACAGAGGAGTCCAGTTTGTTTCCAGATTTTGGAGGACTTTTTGTTCTAAACTGGGTGTTCAATTGTCTTTCTCCTCGGCATTTCATCCTCAGACCAATGGTCAAACTGAGAGAACAAACCAGACATTGGAGACTTATCTAAGATGCTTTGTGTCTGCTGATCAGGATGACTGGGTCTCTTTTTTGCCTTTGGCTGAGTTTGCTCTTAATAATAGGGCTAGCTCTGCCACTTTGATGTCTCCGTTTTTCTGTAATTCTGGGTTTCACCCTCGATTTTCTTCAGGACAGACGGAGGCTTCTGTCTGTCCAGGTGTTGACTCTGTTGTGGAGCGTATGCAACAGATTTGGGACCAGGTAGTGGAGAGGTTGTCCCTCTCTCAGGAGAAGGCCCAGCGGTTTGCTAACCGGCATAGGACTGATGGTCCTCGGTTTAAAGTGGGGGACTTGGTCTGGTTGTCCTCAAAGAATATTCCTATGAGAGTAGCATCTCCTAAATTTAAGCCTAGGTTCATTGGACCTTATAAGATCATGGAGATTATTAATCCTGTTTCTTTTCGTTTGCTTCTTCCAGGGACATTTAAGATCCATAACGTGTTCCACAAGTCCTTGTTGAAGAGGTTGTTGAGCCAGTGGTTCCTGCTGCTGTGCCTCCTGACCCTGTTTTGGTTGAGGGCAATCTGGAGTATGTGGTTGAGAAAATATTGGATTCTCGTTTTTCTAGACGGAAACTCCAGTATTTGGTTAAATGGAGAGGTTATGGTCAGGAGGACAATTCTTGGGTGTTTGCTTCGGAACATCCATGCTAGGAGACTTATCCGTGCGTATCATGGAGCTCATCCTGACCGACCTGGTTGCTCAGGTGAGGGTTCGGTGACCCCTCCTCAAGGGGGGGTACTGTTGTGAATGGGTTTGAGATGAGTTCTGAGCAGAGGCTCCCTCTGGGGTTACAAGCGGTGCTAGTGAAGATTGTGAGGACTGGGAATCAGGTGTTACTGACTGGTCTTATATAAGGGAGTCATTTTCCCATCAGGTTGCCGGTGATCAATTGTTCTGGTCTGAATCCTTCATTCCAGTTTCCCTTGTGGCCTGCTGTGTCGTGTCTGCATCTCCTGCTTACAGATAAGACTTTTGCTTCTTTTGTGTTTTTGCTTTATTTTGCATTTTGTCCTGCACTTCTTTGGGGGCCTTCAGGTCCCCCTCCGGGGGCTTCTGCCCTCTCAGTTTAGTTCAGCCACTGAGTTTTGTTCTTTTGCTTTTTTCAGTTTTTTCAGTGGCTGCTGTTTTGATTTTGTTACACCAGAGAACTAATTTATGTGGTAGAGGTCGTGTGATCTCAGGTGATTTTGAAATTAGTAGAGTTGGTGCTTTTCAGGGTTTTCTGGGATTGCAGTAAGTACCCTTCCTATCCTTTTCTATTTAGATAGTTTGGGCCCCAGCGTTTTGCTCATACTATTTTCTTTCTGTGTCAGTATTTCCTCTTGTCTAACCGCCATTACATGTTTGGGGGCTTTCTATTATCTTTGGGGTTCTGCTCCGGGGCAGATAGCTTTCCTATTTCTATATTTAGGTGTAGTTAGTTTCTCAGGCTGTGACGAGGCGTCTAGGACCAACGTAGGAACGCTCCACGGCTGCCTCTAGTTGTGTGGTTAGTCAGGGTACTGCAATCTCATAGATTCCAACTGCTCTGGTGTATTGCCTTTTTGCCTGCTCTCCTCAGCTACCGAAACATAACACACCCCACAGTTCCCAACCACCCCACAGTGCACAACCACCACCACAAAGCACAGCCACCCCACAGAACACAGCCACCCCACAGTGCCCAACCACCCACAGAGCACAGCCACCCCACAGAGCACAGCCACCCCACTGAGCACAGCCACTCCGCAGAACACAGCCACCCCACAGAGCACCACCCCGCACCAGCCTGGACCACCGAACGACCCCAGTGACCACTCCTCTACCTGTGCTAATCCCTTCGCTGGTAAGCTGAATTCGGACTGTAAGACGGACCCCCATTTGACACATTTTTTTTTTTCCGATTTTCCTTCTGAAAATTTGGGGTGCGTCTTATGGTCCGAAAAATACAGTATATAATAACGCTCACCTTGCTCTGTGTTTTTTTTTTCCTGATTCACACTCCATGACAGCTGACATTGATATCTTGATTATAGGTAGGTCTATTTAACAGCAGAAACAAGCAGTCTCATTTATATTTGCCCTTGATGAAGCCACCTTGTGTGGCGACACGCGTTGGGCTCTTTATGCACCCCTGACTTTGGCACCTTTATGCTTCATTTGGCAGTCCTTCTGGTCGTTTTCAAGGGATGCTGTGGCAGCCTTTCCACTAGGATCACGTTCCTTTTGTGTAGCTAACTGCTGCTCTTTGTCAATATTTTTGCTTCTCTCATTTGTACCCCTTAATTGATCGTGGAGCTGTTTTGGCAGGGATTTATTGTAATTCTGCCAGTCTACCTTTGCACCATTTAAAGCACTTAGTGACCTTCTTTGAATTGTTATATGCTTTTCGGCTGGGATTGTCTAGCATTATACACTGTATTTTTCTATTTAGGTCTTGCTACATCTAGCAAATAATTATTTCAGTACTTTACTGTCTTTAGTAATGATACCAAAAATTTTTTATCTGTATTGGGCTGTGATACTTTCCTTGGGTCTGGGGGTTAAAACCCATCTCTTTTTTCTGGGCATTTGGTTTTTTAATTGTTTTTAATGGATTTTTTGTGTGTTTTCTGCTTTTGCCAAATAAAATTTGCATTTTGTACTATATATTTTACATACATTTTTTCAGGTTGATCGCCATTATAGCATGTCTTTTCTCCTTTGTTGTATCCTAAGAAAATAAATCTACTCTGCCGTCACATCTGTGCAAATAGTGTGCCAAAATACTACTTTCAAAATGAGGAGAGCATCAAATAAGGGACTTGTACGTGGACATGGTGGTGCTTTTGTAGCTATTTTGGGGTTGTAGCTGCTGCAGAGAGAGGAAGTGGTCGTTATGTGCCTCCTACATGCCAAAAATTAAACACCTTCCTCTGGTGCACGCAGGTGATAGAGCATTATGCGTCATTACATAGGTCCGAGAACCGCTGCACGAATGGTTTAGTACACAAGATATTGAAAAGGTGTTGGAATGGATGGCTGAAAGTGCCTCCAGTTCCTTGACATTGTCTTCCACCCGGGGCCCCTTCATAAAATGCAGAGTTGGCACCGAGGACCATGGTCATCTGACTTCCACCTAACCTCTTGCAGTCTGAGCCAAGTCATGGAGCAGTCTCTTCTGTTTTTTTATAACTCTGCTGGCTGGGGTTCACTGGCTCATCCCCCCAGGCCCTGCCTAGAAAGAGACTGAGTGTACTGATTCACAATCACTTATTAGGTTGGAGGGCGAGTGCATGGGAGAGCTAGTGCACATGGTCAGAGGACCACTGCAGCACATATCAGAGGATGACAAAACTTAGTTGACAGCTGTGGCATCTTTCTTCAGTGTGCAAACCAGCAAAGAAGACATGGGTGAGGAGTGGGTGGAAGATGATGCAGGGAACCATGAGGTCCTAGACCCCACATGGGGCAGAGGCCATCCAAGTGAGATGAGCGTTGGAAGAGGAGGTGGACACACTACCCCAGAACCACAACCAAAGAGGGAGCACAATGCAAAGGCACAGTGACTGGGCCCCTAGCCAGTACATTGGCTGCTACGGCCCACCACTTCACACACACCAAGCCAGCTCAAAAGAGCTCCCTGGCCAGGCATTTCTTCAGGGAATGTGCTGACACAGGCGACCAGAAGTTTTCATGCTGTGTCGTCAGAAACCTGACATTTCAGCATAAATCTTATTAATAACCAAGTGATTGCTGAGCATTTCTCTGTCCAGGTTGCCTCTTCCTCCAACTCTGCTTCTCCCCACCTCCTCATCTGGTCACAGTAAGACTTACACCGCTAGAAATGACAGCAGGCTGTTCTGAAACTCCTCGTTTTGGGACAAATCACACACTGCGCAGGAGCTGTGGACAAGGATCAAACAGCCTACAGATGAGCGGTTGGTGTTAGTGAGCCTCAAGTCTCTCCTTTTGGTGTGCGATAACAGGCAAAATCTCATAGCAGCTCTGGCCTACCAGTTTTGAAAACACATCCCATGCCTGAAACGTGCTGGAATTGATGTTGATGAGCTTCCTGAAAACTACCCACATATGTCAGATCTGTTGTGGGAAAATTCAGTCACTGTGCGTGCCTTCAGCGTTCTCATCCTGCTGCTGATCTGTCTGCGCTGCAGCTTCCCTTCTGCTTTCCAGCTCATCGCCTCATATGCGACATACCAACAAGGTGGAACTCCACCTTACATATGCTGTATAGACTGTAGAGCAGAAGCAGGCAATAGATCAACGCACATGCAGCTGCAGTCGCTCTGTGGGAATAATGCCAGTACACCACAAATGAGTCTCACGGTGCAGAGGTGAGTTCACCGCAGTGATATTCTCCTGATGAGCTGAGGTGAACTCACCTCTGCACTGTAAGATGTATCCACTATGCCAGTGGTAATCTCACCGGAGGGAGGTCACTGCAGCTCATTGGCCCGGCTGGGAACGCAGCCTCAGTGACCGGAGGTGGGCCTCGATGACGCAACATGCTCATGATGCGCACTGCAGCAGCTCATTCATTAGTGGTTCTAGCCTGGGGGTTGCATCTTGGCACCATCAAGGTTGATAGCTAGTAATCCCCGACATGGATTACGGAGTGGGACAGAATACGGACAGG
>JARQOD010011267.1:0-24050 GCA_033576555.1 Oophaga sylvatica
CAAGCCATTATTCACAGTCAAGTGGAAGGGTGAAGCGATTAACTCGCATTGTTTGATTATTTAGTTTATCCCTCAATGTTTCCAAGTCAACAAACTGCATGACCTGGTATAATCAGCAAATATTGTTCAGTGACCCTGCAATCTCTGGTTGGAAAAGATAACAGTACAATAAACTGTGGAAGCTGATATAAGAGGTAAATAACACTGTTCATAAATTTTAAAAATATCAATTCAACCTACAAGTAGAGTCAACATAAAGATAAAAATATATGCCTCCTGTTACTGAAAATGGACCTCTGGCTAATTAAAAATTAAATGTTGTGTTGTCCCACACGTTTTGTTAAACAAGTTTATTTCCTTTTGTTGGAACAACACAAACAAATACACAGAAAAAAAGCCAAATTGGACATAATTTACCACAAAACCCCCAAAATTTGTCAGACAAAATTATTGGCATCTTTCCAAAATTGTGGGTAAACAACTTTGTTTCAAGCATGTGAAGCTAAATTCACACTCACCAATGGCAAGTAACAGGTGTGGGCAAATTGAAAATCAGACCTAAAACCAGATAAAAAGGGGAGAAGTTGACCCAATCATTGCTTTGTGTGTTTGTGCCCACAATGAGCATGGAGAACAGAAAGAGGAAAAGAGAACTGTCTGAGGACTTGAGAACTAATGTTGTTTGAACAATATCAACAATCTCAAGTTACAATTCATATCCAGAGATCTCAATGTTTCCTTTGTCCACAGTGCCCAAAAATAATCAAGAAGTTTACAATCCATGGCACGTAGCTAATCTCCCTGGATGGTGACGGAAAGAGCATCATATATGGGGCCCATTAAAATATGGAGCATTATATGGGCCAATAATATACTGGAGCATCATATATAGGTCCATTAAATATAAAGCATTATATGGGCCCCATCAAGCATTGAAGCATCATATATGGGGCCCATCATAGACTGGAGCATCATATGGGCCCTTTATCTATGGAACATCAAAATGGGGCCCATTATGTATGGAGCATCATTTGGGGTCTACTACATATGGAGCATCTTATAGGGTCCATTATATATGGAGGCATTAATGGGCCCATTAATATGGTGCATTAAAATGGGCTCATTATTCAGTATGGAGCTTTATGTAGTGCCCATAATTGTGTATGAAGCAATATATGGAGCGTTTTATACTGAAATGGAGCAAAAATATGGGGCTCATATTCTGCATGGAGCACTATGGGGTGCCCATAATACTGTATGGAGCAATATATGGAGCTCATTATTCTGCATGGAATTGCCCCTACACTGTATACGCCTGGTATCTTCGGATACTTTTAGCCTTTTTTGCTTTTTTTTATTCTGGTCTCTACCCATACTGAGCCTGTTGAGCGTCTCTGTGTTCCCCAGGAAATATATACGAGATTTAAAATTACCCCAACACTGTATACAGCTGTATGCTTCTGATACATTACCCTTTTTCTACTTTATATTCTGGTGTAATCCATACTGAGCTGTGAGAGTCTGTGTCTGACTCTGGAAATATATACGGAGATTTAAAATTACCCCAACATTGTATACAGCTGTATGCTTCTGATACATTACCCTTTTTCTACTTTTTATATTCTGGTGTGAGCCATACTGAGCCTGTGAAGTCTGTGTCTGACTCCGGAAATATAATACGGAGATTTACAATTACCCCAACACTGTATACAAGCTGTACGCTTCTGAACAGTACACTTTTTTTCTGCTTTTTATATTCTGGTCTAATCCATACTGAGCCTGTGAGCGTCTGTCTGTTACTCCGGAAATATATACGGAGATTTACAATTACCCCTAGACTGTATACAGCTGTACGCTTGTGATACAGTACCCTTTTTGGCAGAAAGTCCTCCACCCACCACTGTAAGTGCATCATTGACACCTGGAACATTGGCCCACATGTGTGATTATGCCTTGCGGATCTGCTTTTTATATTCTGTCTAATCCATACTGAGTCTGTGAGCGTCTGTCTGTTACTCCTGAAATATATATGGAGATTTTACAATTACCCCTAACTGTATCCAGCTGTAATCTTCTGATACATTAACCCTTTTTCAGCTTTTTATATTCTTGTCTAATCCATACTGAGCCTCAGAGCGTCTGTGTGTGACTCCTGAAATATATACGGAGCTTTACAATTACCCCTAGACTGTATACAGCTGTAAGCTTGTGATACAGTACCCTTTTCAAGCTTTTTATATCTTGTCTAATCCATGAGCCTGTGAGCGTCTGTGTCTGACTCCTGAAATGTATACGGTGTGGTACTCCAAAGGGGTCTTGCTGGATGGGAGATCTGTTTCTCCCAGCAGGATAAAGTTTGGCTGGGATTTTCCCTGAAGACAATGACCTGTGATGAGGTCATAGTCAAGGGAGCAAGGACCTGTGATGAGGTTATAGTCACGTGAGCAGCTCAGTGATGTGTAATGCACCTATGGGTGTGGTTGAGGGATATTTAATGAACCTGTGGTTTGGTAAGGGGAATCAGTACTGGCTAGGTTGAGCCAGTGGAAGGAGGTCTGGGAAGACACCTCCGGAGCGTATTGCAAGGAAGAGAAGGAGCTGGCTGGAGCCAGCCTGTAGCCATGGTTTTTGGTACAGTGTGTCAGCAAGCTCAAGCAAGCAGATACCAGACCACCCGGGGAATGGCACTTGGCGTTCCCTGCTGACCTGCAGCCGCTTAGTCAAGCCCATCCCATGCAAGGTGAGTCTGGGAGTGTAATTTACGTTCTGTTGTGTTTCTGTTGCCTGGTGTTTAAAGTGACAGTAAACCAGTGTTTTTTTGGACTTAAAGCCTGTGGGTTTGCCTCATTACTGCGGCCCGGCTTCTGCCTACCAGAGCAAATCCCTACATTTGGTGATTGAATGCGGGCATACGCAGTGAGGTCAGGCTGGTTTTTCGTATGTTTTTTTTTGTGCATACCAGTTTATGTCCTAGGTGAAAAGAGGGACAATTAACCAGGTGAAGACGTCTGGCTGCAACTCGGCGGGGTTACGAAGGTGACAAGCGTCTGGCTGTAACTCGGCGGGGTTACGAAGGTGACTAGCGTCTGGTTGTAACTCGGGGGGTTACGAAGTTGCTGTAGATCGGAGGGTCCATGAAGACGGCGCAGCTGAAGCGTGAGATACGGGGTCTGTCTGAGACTGGGAAGTGTCTCTGTAAATCTGTCTCAAGGGATTCTGTCTGAGACTGGGAAGTGTCTCAAGGGAGTCTGTCTGAGACTGTGGAGAGTCTGTCTCAAGGGATTCTGTCTGAGACTGGGAAAGGTCTCATGGAAGTCTGTCTGAGACCGTGAGGAGTCAGCGTGATGAGCAGGAGCTCCTGTAAGGTAACTCCAGACAAAGGGGTTAGGGCAGGCAAGAATCTGCCATTGGAACAAACTGTTTGGTGCTTGTCATGTTCCGTGGACATTGATGAACTGTTCGGCATATGAGTTAAAGCCATATATGCTGTGATGTTAATGAACTGTTCATGTGTGGTAAGAAGGACAGGGTGAGCCGAGGCACACAAACTCTTAAAGGGCCAGTACAAACGCCCTAAAAAGACACTGTTTAAGGGTACTGTATGAATTAGGTACTGAGAGTGCCATGGGGGAGTGCACGGGGTGGTGCCTGGAAAGGGGGCGGTGACCCAAAACAGTGATGGGTGTAAAAAAGAGGTGGGGGTCCCAAAAAGGGGCAGTGACCCAAACAGAAATGGTTTCTCAAAAGGGGGTGGTAGCCCAAATAGGAATCGTTGCCCAAAAGGGGTTTGAAGCCCAAATAGGAACAGTTGCTCAAAGGGGGCGGTAACCCAAAAAAGGGTGGAGCTTTCAAAAGGGGCAACCCTGGTTACCTCAGGGGACATGTCTGAAAAACAGCAGTGTGGGTGTCATGCTTGTATCGCATGTGGCATAGCCTTCCCGCTTGATGACCGCCCAAAGGTGTGTACGGTGAGGTTACATCGGGAAGGAGTCTCTGGACGGTTGGGCTCAAAAAGTATGGTGACTCTGACAGGAACTACTCTCGTTCTCTGTCTGACAGAGAAAAATGACAAGGTTGGCTGCATCCATGGGCGCATTAAGGATTATAAGGTGGACAGAGTGATGCTCGGTATACCCACAGGGACGGGGTACTCAGGTGGCAGTATACCCCCGGGATGTAGTGTACCCCTTTGAGAGAGGCCGGGACTTGGTGTACTTTGAGGATACAGAGGAAGTTGATGACAGGGGGAGTGGGAGTGACTCCTGTGCAGACGGTGACTCGACTGTAAGAGAAAGGCTGAGTCTGCCCCACTTGCTGACCTGAGGTCCCCTGAAGAGTAAGACAGTATGACTGATACTGATGTGGTAGGTGAACAGAGTGGAGCTTACTCCCCGAAGGAGAGTGTCTGAGGGGTTCCCCGTACTATGTGGTGTGACTGTGACTCTAAAGGAAGAAGGGAGGACAGTGAGGAAGGACCCCACCAAGATGTTGACCAAATTGCACTCTGTGAAGATATGAGTGAAGGAAAATCAGGGACATGGGCTGTTATTCAGAGTGTGAGTACTCTTCCAGACACTGAAGAGGTTGAAAAGAAAGGTGTTATGGCATCGCCATAATGTCTGCTGGGGTTGAATATGATAGTGTGCGGTCAAAGCACTGACACAGTGGAACGACAGTGCTCATCGGAGTGCAGGCTTCACGGAACCTGTTGTTGAAGAGCTGGAGATTAAGCTTGGTGAAATTACAAAGAGTGCGAGGTACCTGAGGGTGACCGGCAGAGCCTCAAGAAAAGTTGAAGGGGTCAGATATGGAAGTCGCCAACTCCGTGCAATTGGAACGGGTGCGACACCTGAGTCTGAGTTTGCGGCAATCAAGACCAAGTTTGGAGAAAAACCACAGGAGTTCCAGGAACTTGCTAGAACGCTGTCGTGTGAGAAGCAAAGGTCTGCGGGTTTACAAGCCGAACTACAAATCCTGAAAGAGCATAGCGAACAAGAAAAGTGGGTGTACTGGAGAAGGAAGTCTCTAAGCTCAGAGGTCACCTAGCAACGTGGCAAAGAGGGAATAAGGCCTTAAGGGAATATGTGATTGTGCTCGTAGAAGCAGTAAGAGGTCTCTGCAGGAGGAGAAGTTGGTGTTCAAAGACCTTCAGCGGTCGTGCCGGAGTGATAGCAAGGAGGAGCTGCCAATGTCTACCTTAGCGACGGGTCTTGAAGAGAGTAAGACCTCGCTCTTCAGGTGCGTACTAGAAGTACCCTGTAGCGTCGGCGTCCCTGCCTTCTGCCAGGCAGGGACGCTGTTCCCCTGCAGCAGCGTCCTCTGCCAGGCAGGGACGTCGCCCCCCCTTACCCTTCCTCAGCGTCCTCCTTCCGCCCTGCTGGGGCCGCGCGCGTCCTTCCCTGCTGCTGGACTTAGGGCGCGCGCCCGCGCCCTCCCCCGCTCTTAAAGGAGCCGCGCGCATTTTTCAAATAAGTCCCCGGCCAATGCCGGAGGACTCCACCCTATATTAAGGGCTTCCTCCTTAATGGAGGTGCCCGAGCAATGTTGTTGTTGCACTGTTTCACTCTGCTTCAGCCCTCAGGTCCCGTTACCAGTTACCTGCCTGTTTCCTGCCCGTTTGCTGTATGCTACCTGTCCGCAAGTCTACCCGGAGGTTCGGACGTCACAAGTGGTGATCCACGGCTATTCCAGAGACTCTTGCCTGCTCACTTGGGAGCGATCATCTGCCATCTGACTGCAGCCCTACCCGGAGGTTCGGACGTCACAAGCGGTGATCCCCGGCTATTCCAGAGACTCTTGCCTGCTCACTTGGGAGCGATCATCTGCCATCTGACTGCAGCCCTACCCGGAGGTTCGGACGTCACAAGCGGTGATCCCCGGCTGTTCCAGAGACTCTCGCCTGCTCACTTGGGAGTGTCCATCCGCCATCTGCCTGCTAGCCTACCGGGAGGCTTCACCATCTCAGGTCGTATATACCTGTCCATCTAGAGACTGCCCCGGTTACTTGCTGTGACAACCTGCCTGTCAATCCAGAGACTGCCCTGGTCACTTGCCGTGACAACCTGCCTGTCTATCCAGAGACTACCCCGGTCACTTGCCGTGACAACCTGCCTGTCAATCCAGAGACTGCCCCGGTCACTTGCCGTGACAACCTGCCTGTCTATCCAGAGACTGCCCCGGTCACTTGCCGTGACAACCTGCCTGTCTATCCAGAGACTGCCCCGGTCACTTGCCGTGACAACCTGCCTGTCAATCCAGAGACTGCCCCTGTCACTTGCCGTGATCCTTTCCCGTATAACCAGAGACTGCCCCGTCACTTGCCGTGACTTCCTGTCCGTCTCCCGGGGCGCCACCCGCTCTCTTACAAGTATAACCTTCTTGTATAAATAAAGCTCAGAGGTTCCACCTACCTGACCCGTTACAGTTTGCTCGGGCCATGGAACCCGGTGGCACCCAACCCCTTCGCTATCTGACCTGTGTCATGAACTGTCTCGTCAGAGGTCTCAACAGGAGTCCATCCGGGGTCATCTGCGGTGTGTTAATTCCCGCCTGGACACTCTGAATACTTCCCCGACAACCACCGCGAGCACCATGACTCGCAATCCGGCAGTTCCGCTGCTTACCAACTCCGTGGTTTCTATTCCAGGACCTCGACTTTCAGCTCCTCCTCGTTTGGAGGCGACCCTGCTCTGGCTCGGGGTTTCATCAACCAATGTACCCTGCATTTTGAACTCCTGGCACACCAGTTTAACTCTGACCGGGCCAAAATTGCCTTCATCATGTCACATCTCACCGGAGAGGCCCTGACCTGGCTAAATCCTCTTTGGGAAAGAGAAGATCCTCTGGTGTCTAACCTGTCTGCTTTTCTCTTAGCCTTCCGGAAGGTATTCGATGAACCCGGACGGAAGACCTCCTCTGCATCATCTCTGCTGCGTCTTCGTCAGGAGAGTCTCACCGTGGGTCATATATGCCATAAGGTTTCGTACCCTTGCCTCAGAGCTGGCTTGGGATAATGACGCTCTGATAGCTGTCTTCTGGGAGGGCCTGTCCGGCCGCATTAAAGATGAACTTGCCGGTCGGGACATTCCAACCTCTCTCGATGACCTAATAACTCTGGCCAATCGAATTGATCTACGGTTCCAGGAGCGAGCCAAAGAGGTCACCCGTGAGAGAAGGTTTCCTCGCCTAGCTCCTTCATTTCAGAGACCTGTAACTCCTTCCATATCTCCTCAAGTGCCCCCGGCAGAGCCCATGCAGGTCGACCAGACCAAGATGGTCAAAGCCCGTCAGGACTCACGCCGTGCTGAGGGGAGTTGCTTCTACTGTGGCAGTAAGGAGCACCGGATCCGTACCTGCCCAGAGAGGTCGGGAAACGCCTGTGTCTAGGTTCGCTTGGAGAGGTCCACCTAGACAAGAATAAATCCTCTTCATCTCTGCTGCTGTCTGTCTCAATTCTCCTCGGTGGGAACCGTTACTTCGAACTAGCCCAACTTGATTCTGGAGCAGCTGGGAATCTCGTTTCACAGGCTCTGGTAGAGAAATATCGCATTCCCACCAAACCTCTGCTTGAACCAGTATCTGTTGCTGCTGTAGATGGGGGTCTTCTACCACGTCCCATCCAGCTTATCACCGAGGCTATAACCCTGCAGGTGGGAATGTTACATTCTGAGAGTATCTCATTTCATGTTCTACCTGGACTCTCTCACGCTTTCTTACTAGGTCTGCCTTGGCTCCAAAAGCATGCACCCGTGCTCGACTGGCAGACTGGAGAGATTCTTCGCTGGGGACAGGACTGTCATCAAACGTGTCTGGTGCCTGTTCATCCTGTCCGTCCTTCTCCTACACCTGCTAATCTACCAGGACTCCCGATTTCCATATTGGTCTTTCGCTGATGTCTTTAATAAAAAGGAAGCAGAGACATTACCCCACACAGACCGTATGATGCCCGATCGACCTGCTACCTGGTACTACGCCTCCCCGTGGGCGTATTTACCCATTGTCCGCTGCTGAGACCAGGTCGATGTCCGAATATATCGAGGAGAACTTGGCCAAAGGATTCATCCGGAAATCTACCTCCCAGCGGGAGCAGGTTTCTTCTTCGTAAAAAAGAAAGACGGATCTCTCCGTCCCTGTATTGACTACAGAGGCTTAAATTTGATCACGGTGAAGAATAAGTACCCTCTTCCGCTCATTCCAGAATTGTTTGATCGACTTAGAGGGCGAGAATCTTCACCAAACTGGATCTTCGTGGGGCATACAACCTGGTTCGTATCCGTCGGGTAGATGAATGGAAGACGGCATTCAACACCCGGACGGCCACTACGAGTATTTGGTGATGCCCTTTGGTCTCTGTAATGCTCCAGCAGTCTTTCAGGAGTTGGTCAATGACATCTTTCGGGACCTCCTCTACTCTTGCGTTGTGGTGTACCTAGACGATATCTTGGTCTTCTCTCCGGACCTCCAGTCTCACCGGAGGGATGTTCGTCAGGTTCTGCTCAGGCTCAGGCAGAATCACCTCTTCGCCAAATATGAGAAGTGCCTCTTTGAGCAGACCTCGCTTCCGTTTTTGGGCTACATCATTTCTCAGACAGGCCTACGAATGGATCCGGAGAAACTGTCTGCCATCGAGAAGTGGCCTCGACCGGAGGGGTTGAAGGCCATTCAGCGGTTCCTGGGATTCGCCAACTATTACCGCCTCTTCATACCGCACTTCTCTTCCAGGACTGCTCCAATCTCCGCGCTCACCCGCAAGGATGCTAACCCCAAACAGTGGACGCCCGAAGCAGAGGAGGCCTTTCTTTCCTTAAAACAGGCCTTCTCTTCCGCTCCAGTGCTGCATCGCCCGGACGGCAACAAGCAGTTCTTCCTGGAGGTGGACGCTTCCTCCTCTGGAGCCGGAGCGGTACTCACTCAAAAATCTTCATCCGGAGGATGGTATCCTGCGGCTTCTTCTCCAAACTCTTCTCCTCCTCCGAGCGCAACTACTCCATAGGAGACCGAGAGTTATTGGCCATCAAGTTGGCATTGGAGGAGTGGCGTTACCTACTCGAGGGGGCTCTTCATCCGGTAATCATTTACACGGACCACAAGAATCTGGCTTACCTCCAGCATGCTCAGAGACTTAACCCTCGCCAAGCCCGGTGGTCCTTGTTTTTTGCCCGCTTCGATTTTCTCTTGCATTTTCGCCCGGCTGACAAGAACGTCAAGGCTGATGCCTTGTCCCGGTCTTTCCTGGTGTCAGATCTCGAGGAAGAACCTAAACATATCATCGATCCCGCCAGAGTGATGCGGGTTGCTCCAGTGAGTCTAAATTGTCTCCCTCCTGGTAAGACATTCGTATCAGTAACCGACCGGAAGAGAATCCTACACTGGGGTCATTCGTCTAAACTAGCTGGCCACGCTGGTCAGAAAAAGACCCTCCAACTCATAACCCGGCATTATTGGTGGCCTACCCTGCACAAGGACGTAATAGACTTTGTATCTGCCTGTGTCTCCTGTGCCCGCAAAAAGTTCCGAGACACCTGCCTGCCGGCCGTCTTCTTCCGCTTCCTGTACCCGCTGCCCCCTGGCAGCATATAGCCATGGACTTCATAACAGATCTGCCCATTTCTGCCGGTTGTACGGTCATTTGGGTGGTCGCTGACCGCTTTTCCAAGATGGCTCACTTCATTCCTCTGCCAGGTCTTCCGTCTGCACCCGAGTTGGCTAAAGACTTTATCTGCCACATCTTCCGTCTCATGGTCTGCCTCGTCACATTGTGTCGGATCGTGGGGTACAGTTCACCTCACGTTTCTGGAGAGCCACTTGTAAGTTGCTAGACGTCACCTTGGATTTCTCCTCCGCTTACCACCCGCAGTCCAATGGACAAGTTGAGTGAATCAATCAGAATCTGACCAGTTATCTCCGGCACTTCGTTAATGCCCACCATTCTGACTGGGTGGAGCTCCTGCCTTGGGCCGAATTCTCTTACAATAATCACGAGAGCGAATCTTCCTCCAAGTCTCCGTTTTTTGTAGTCTTCGGTCAGCACCCTCGGATCCCTGTTCCTGTCACCATCTCTGTGGACAATCCAGCTGCGGAATCTCTGGTTAGAGAATTTTCCTCCATATGGGAGAGTACCCGATCCGCACTCATTCAGTCATCCGAGCGTATGAAGAGACATGCTGACAAAAGACGTCTGGATCCTCCTCAATTCCGTCCTGGGGATAAGGTCTGGCTTTCGTCCAAGTATGTCCGGCTCAAGATTCCTTCCTACAAGTTAGGCCCTCGGTTCATCGGTCCCTTTGAGATCATCAGTCAGATCAACCCGGTGTCCTATAAATTGAAACTCCCGGCCAATTTGCGCATTCCTAACTCTTTCCATGTATCTCTCCTCAAACCGGTGGTACTTAACTCTTTTTTCAAGTCTACAGGTACACCTCCTGCTCCAGTGTCTGCTGACGATGAATTTGAGGTAGAGAACATTCTGGCCACCAAAAGGGTAGGAAGAAAGACTTATTTTTTGGTGGATTGGAAGGGGTTTGGTCCTGAGGAGAGAACGTGGGAGCCTCGGGAGAACATCCATGCCCCTCTCATCCTAGCTAAATTTCTTTCTGGCCTAAAGAGGGGGGGCCTAGAGGGGGGGGGTACTGTAGCGTCGGCGTCCCTGCCTTCTGCCAGGCAGGGACGCTGTTCCCCTGCAGCAGCGTCCTCTGCCAGGCAGGGACGTCGCCCCCCTTACCCTTCCTCAGCGTCCTCCTTCCGCCCTGCTGGGGCCGCGCGCTCCTTCCCTGCTGCTGACTTAGGGCGCGTGCCCGCCCCCCCCCCGCTCTTAAAGGAGCCGCGCACATTTTTCAAATAAGTCCCCGGCCAATGCCGGAGGACTCCACCCTATATTAAGGGCTTCCTCCTTAATGGAGGTGCCCGAGCAATGTTGTTGTTGCACTGTTTCACTCTGCTTCAGCCCTCAGGTCCCGTTACCAGTTACCTGCCTGTTTCCTGCCCGTTTGCTGTATGCTACCTGTCCGCAAGTCTACCCGGAGGTTCGGACGTCACAAGTGGTGATCCACGGCTATTCCAGAGACTCTTGCCTGCTCACTTGGGAGCGATCATCTGCCATCTGACTGCAGCCCTACCCGGAGGTTCGGACGTCACAAGCGGTGATCCCCGCTATTCCAGAGACTCTTGCCTGCTCACTTGGGAGCGATCATCTGCCATCTGACTGCAGCCCTACCCGGAGGTTCGGACGTCACAAGCGGTGATCCCCGGCTGTTCCAGAGACTCTCGCCTGCTCACTTGGGAGTGTCCATCCGCCATCTGCCTGCTAGCCTACCGGGAGGCTTCACCATCTCAGGTCGTATATACCTGTCCATCTAGAGACTGCCCCGGTTACTTGCTGTGACAACCTGCCTGTCAATCCAGAGACTGCCCTGGTCACTTGCCGTGACAACCTGCCTGTCTATCCAGAGACTACCCCGGTCACTTGCCGTGACAACCTGCCTGTCAATCCAGAGACTGCCCCGGTCACTTGCCGTGACAACCTGCCTGTCTATCCAGAGACTGCCCCGGTCACTTGCCGTGACAACCTGCCTGTCTATCCAGAGACTGCCCCGGTCACTTGCCGTGACAACCTGCCTGTCAATCCAGAGACTGCCCCGGTCACTTGCCGTGATCCTTTCCCGTATAACCAGAGACTGCCCCGTCACTTGCCGTGACTTCCTGTCCGTCTCCCTGGGGGCCACCCGCTCTCTTACAAGTATAACCTTCTTGTATAAATAAAGCTCAGAGGTTCCACCTACCTGACCCGTTACATACCCGAAGACGTGCGAGAAGCTTGTACCAGTGAGGGTGCGCATGACGCCTTTGGAAAAGCAGTGGAAGCATGTAGTGTGAACTGGGCACCTGAGACGAACCAGTTGGTGATACTGTCGACTAGCGAAGTCACAGAGAAGCGGGTGGCTGTCTTAAAGGAATGCATCTTCAATGTCTCCACATGAAACAGAGGATCATGATGGAGAATAGGAAAGCCGCTCGACACCTGGAGCTGAAGAGGGAAGCTCAAAATCGCCTGGGCTTGGAAGAAGATATCATTCTGGTACCCAGAAATTTGGTGGAGAAAGTCATCGGAAGACGGGGAAAAGTGATGCAAGAAATGGTGAACAGATCCGGTGTGAAGAGACTGAGGATTCCGGCTGATGACGTGGCCCAAGTCAGACGGGGAGATGGGATGGTTCCATTCCTGGTTGTCGGTTCCAGGGAGAGTCTTGAGAATATCCGGATGCTCTTGGGGTATCGCGTGGCGTACCTGAAGGAAATCAAGCAGCTAGGACGTGATAGGGAGCAGATCCAAAAAGAGCTACAGGAAATGGAGAAAAATGGCCAGAAGAGAAAGTACTGGAAAAGGCCTGATGAAAGACGTAGAAGTAGCTCAGGGCTGAGTGACCAAAGTGGGAGACCCTGTAGTGGACGGGATGACCCAGAGTCAGACTCAGATCGGCCCGTAGGCTTTACAGGACAGTGGATTCATGACCGCAACAACCGTAGGAGGCGGCCATGGAAGGAAAGGGCAGATAAAGGGTCCCACTTGGAAAGGGGGTTGACTAGAAACGGTCTGGGGACACAGACAGATGGTGACTCCAGGGCTGAAGCCCAAGACCGACATACTGACCGCTGGGGGTGGGGAAGGCCTAACAAATGTGTGATGTTGTATGACGGCCAAACTCAACTGAGACAGCCCTCTCGACTGGTGGAACAAGGTGACATGGACGCCCGGTCGCGAGGTCCCGGGTTAATGACATGTGTCCACCCCCATAGGGTTGAACAAAGGGGGGAGGTATGTGGTACACCAAAGGGGTCTTGCTGGATGGGAGATATATTTCTCCCAGCAGGATAAAGTTTGGGATTTTCCCTGAAGACAATGACCTGTGATGAGGTCATAGTCACGTGAGCAGCTCAGGTGATGTGTAATGCACCTATGGGTGTTGTTGAGGGATATTTAATTGAACCTGTTTGTTTGGTAAGGGGGAATCAGTACTGGCTAGGTTGAGCCAGTGGAAGGAGGTCTGGGAAGACACCTCCAGAGCATATTGCAAGGAAGAGAAGGAGCTTGGCTGGAGCCAGCCTGTAGCCATGGTTTTTGGTACAGTGTGTCAGCAAGCTCAAGCAAGCAGATTCCAGACCACCCGGGGAATGGCACCTGGCGGTCCCTGCTGACCTGCAGCCGCTTAGTCAAGCCCGTCCCATGCAAGGGTGAGTCTGAGAACAGTGGTTCTCCAAGCTGGAGTGTATATACGTTCTGTTGTGTTTCTGTTGCCTGGCGTTTAAAGTGACAGTAAACCAGTGATTTTTGGACTTAAAGCCTGTGTGTTGCCTCGTTACTGCGAACCGGCCACTGCCTACCAGAGCAAATCCCTACATTGGAGATTTACAATATTTTCACTATACTATATACACCTGGTATCTGGTGATACAGTACCCTTTTTCAGCTTTTTATATTCTTGTCTAATCCATACTGAGCCTGAGAGCGTCTGTGTGTGACTCCTGAAATATATACGGAGATTTACAATTACCCCTAGTGTTATATTTCGGTAGCTGAGGAGTGCAGGTAAAAAAGGCAATACACCAGAGCAGTTGGAATCTATGAGATTGCAGTACCCTGACTAACCACCACAACTAGAGGCAGCCGTGGAGCGTTCCTACATTGGTCCTAGACGCCTCGTCACAGCCTGAGAAACTAACTACACCTAAAGATAGATATAGGAAAGCTATCTGCCCCGGAGCAGAACCCCAAAGATAATAGAAAGCCCCCAAACATGTAATGGCGGTTAGACAAGATGAAATACTGACACAGAAAGAAAATAGTATGAGCAAACGCTGGGGCCCAAACTAACTAAATAGAAAAGGATAGGAAGGGTACTTACTGCAATCCCAGAAAACCCTGAAAAGCACCAACTCTACTAATTTCAAAAACACCTGAGATCACACGACCTCTTCCACCTAAATTAGTTCTCTGGTGTAACAAAATCAAAACAGCAGCCACTGAAAAAACTGGAAAAAGCAAAAGTACAAACATCAGTGGCTGAACAAAACTGAGAGGGCAGAAGCCCCCGGAGGGGACCCTGAAGGCCCCCACAGAAGTGCAGGACAAAATGCAAAAATATAGCACAAACACAAAAGAAGAAAATGTCTTATCTGTTAGCAGGAGATGCAGACACGACACAGCAGGCTACAAGGGAAACTGGAATAAAGGATTCAGACCAGAACAATTGATCACCGGCAACCCTGATGGGAAGGTGACTCCCTTATATAAGACCAGTCAGTAACACCTGATTCCCAGTCCTCACAATCTTCACTGGACAGACTAGCACCGCTTGTAACCACCAGAGGGAGCCTCTGCTCAGAACTCATCTCAAACCCATTCACAACACCCTAGACTGTATACAGCTGTACGCTTGTGATACAGTACCCTTTTTCAGCTTTTTATGTTCTTGTCTAATCCATACTGAGCCTGTGAGCGTTTGTGTCTGACTCCTGAAATATATACGGAGATTTACAATTATCCCTAGACTGTATACAGCTGTACGCTTCTGATACAGTATCATATATCTGCTGGTATTGTGGGTACAATTTCCCAAAAATGAGGAAGTATGGTGGAAGAGGCCGCAGACGTGGGCGTGGGGGGCCAGCTGGTACTGATGGTGGTGGTGCATCTGCTGGAAGTGCCAAAAGCACAATAGCACCTAAGGCAGGAGGTGTTGAGCCGGCGTCATCGTCTGGCTCAAGAAGGCCTGGAAGGCTCCCTTTTCTGGGAGTAGGTAAACCACTTTTAAAGCCTGAGCATCAGGAACAGGTTTTGGTTTACATTGCCTCTGAAGTTTCAAAAAATGCAAGCACTGAGTCGTCAGTGCAGGCTCCTGGTCAGGAACAACACCTTTTCTTGTGTCCTTCACCCCCACCAAAAGTGAAGGATGCGGCAGCCCACACTTCAGATTACTCCATGGAGCTCTTTTCACATACCATGCCTGGGTTATCAAGTCAAATCCTGAATTCCCCAATCCAACAAGAATCAGAGATGGAGTGCACTGATGCATAGCCACTGCTATATCATTCTGCTGGTACATTCACCCAGAGCACTACATGACCCTCACAGTCTACTGAGCCAGAATCTTACCCTGATGAAACTCAGGTGCCCCTTCCCGCATACTATACCACCTTACACGGTGACACAGAGGAAGGTGCAGATGAAATTGAAGAGGAGGTGATGGATGACCCAGTTGTTGACCCAGATGGACATCCATTGGGGGAAGAGGAGAAGGATCCGCAGCAGGCATCGACATCGCAGCAGCGGTTATCTGGCAGGCCCGTAGCAGTCCAAAAACGTGTTAAAAAAACAAAAAGAGTTGCAGGACAGCTTGGCCAGATGGTCAAATTAGCACAGCGTGCAAGCCCTGAAAATTTATACCATAGTAGGAAGAGGGCAGTGTGGCACTTTTTTGACCAAAATCCTATTGATGAGGCAAAGGTTATCTGTAAGAAGTGTGGAAGGACCTTTCGCCGAGGGAAAAATCTCAGAAATTTGAATACCAGTTGCATGCTTAGATATTTAATCAACATGCACTTGCAAGCGTGGACGGACTACAAAACCTCAGGTAGCACAAGTGCACCTGCTCCGACTGAAGGTAGCCAGCAACGCTCCATCGCTTCCCCCACTGTAAGCCCACCGGTTAGCACACCACCAGCAAGAAATGTTGAGGTGTCGTCGCAAGGCCAAAGCAGTCAGAGAATCACAATGTTTTTGCAACGAAAGACTGAATCTAGGCCATCACCACCACCACCATCACCATCACCAACCCCCTCTCAGTCCGTCATGTCCACCCTTAGTTCACCCATATGCAGCTCTCAAGTCCAGCTCACCCTAGCAGACACTCTGAGTAGGACAAGAAAGTACTCATCCTCTCATCCGTGTACACTGGCTTTGAACGCCACCTTTCCAAACTGATCTCATTAGAGATGATGCCCTTCCATTTGGTTGAAAGCGCAGCGTTCCGAGAGCTCATGGCCCACTTCTTTTCTAGAAAAGCCATCCCTGCCCTCCACCTGCATGTGAAAGACCTCATTGTCCAGGCACTCAAACAATCAGTGATTGGAAAGGTGCACCTCACAACAGATGCATGGGCCAGTAGGCATGGCCAGGGCCGTTACGTGTCCATCACTGCGCACTGGGTTAATATGGTGGATGCAGGGTCCACCGGGGACAGCAGGGGTGGTGGGACAGTGCTGCCTAGCCCACGGTATAGGCAACAGTTGGCTGTAGGTGTTCGAACCTCCTCCTCCAGAAGCAAAATCTCGTCGATAGAGCGCAGTCGCACGAGCACTCCATCAGCAGCTGCCAGTGTTGCACACGAGGTGTCCCACTATCGCACAGCTAGTGGTAAGCGTCAGCAGGCTGTTTTAAAGATGATGTCTTTGGGTGACGACAGACACACCGCGGAGGTACTGGCCGACTACTTGCAGCGAGAAACTGAGTCATGGCTGGGCAGTCTACATCTTGCGCCAGGCAAGGTAGTCAGTGATAATAATTTTGTGGCGGCCATAGCCCTGGCAAAACTCAGATACATTCCTTGCCTGGCTCACACCTTGAACCTGGTGGTGCAGTGCTTCCTAAATAATTATTTGGAGTTAACAGCCCTGCTCCATAAGGTGCGAAGACTGTGCTCGCACATCCGTCGCTCGCCCGTAGACTCCAGTCGTATGCAGAGGCTGCAGTGATCGCTCCACCTCCCCAAACACCGCCTAATCATAGACGTTGCAACAAGGTGGAACTCCACCATGCACATGGTTGAGAGGCTGTGCGAACAGAGGCAGGCTGTAATGCATTTGTGGGAGGATACACAGGCAGGCAGTTTGAGGGCAGACATCGAGTTGTCGGGTGTGCAGTGGTCAAAGCTGAAAGACCTCTATAAAGTCCTTCAGTGTTTTGAGGAATGCACACGGCTGGTAAGCGCAGACGACGGCATCATAAGCATGAGCATCCCACTTATGCGTCTGCTCATGCAAACTTTGACGCACATTAAGGATCAGGCGTCTGTGTAGAGCCCAGCTGCGCTTGGAATCTCATTTCCCAGAGGGATGCACCGAAGGTAATCACCACTAGAGGACCCAATATGCATACACACATCTTCACCAATCCCTAGAGCCACCAGAGGGAGCCTTTTAGTGTATATAAGGATGGTGAAGCCAAAGGTAGTTAGTTAGTCTGAGGGCTGCAGTCAGTAGTCACCTCAGAGAGGGCAGTCTAGTCTGAGTCTAAGTGGAGAGTAGATCAGTTCTGAGAACGAGAGAAAAGAGTTGTTAGTTCTCTGGAGAGAAGCGAGTAGAGAGTGAGCTCTAGGAGCTAGCACAGATCAGTTAGTCTGCAAAGCCAGGTGCAGGACAGACGGAGAAGACTGATAGCAGCTCCAGGCAGAGCTTGGAAGTAAGAAGAGAGAGAGAGAGAACAGCAGTTGTTGAAAGAACCTGAAATCTGCAGCTCCAAGCTTAGTTCAACGTGTGGAGGCTAGTACCAGTGGAAAGATAGCCACTCCAGCCTAGTCAGAACTGAGTCAACCGAGTGCAGTTCAGTGAGCAAGCGTGCCGACGCTTTGAGAGCGGTGAAGAAAGGAAAGAAGCAGTCCACCATCTGCTAGCGTGTGCTTATGTGAGGGTCGAGTAGGACGAAAGGCGAGTGGATAAGAAGAGAGTGACAGAGGTGGAAATAGCATTGATAGCTTACCTCTACTCTGATTAACCGGACGCCGGGTCCGAGCTTGCTGGATCCTTCACGACTAGCAGGAGATACCGGAGACCCTGCGGGACTACAAGTCGCAGGAGCCCATAGGTGTTGATACGTGGCTGGGTTCGGAAGACAGGAGTCTGGCAGGAACAGCCATTAGAGACTGTGTTCTTCCAATAGAAAGCCCTATACAAAATCAGCCGGGTGTAAAGCTGAAGATAGAGTTAGACCTCGTTTCATACAGGTCAGAGACTGACATTACAGGAGAGGAAGCCCTACACCTACTCAGTGGGAAGAACTGGACGTGCATCCTTCACCCTGCCAGCACCCCGGGACGTGCCTGCCATTCCATCAGTAAAGGTACAGAAAGAGACTTTTGTGTGTGTCTACCTTATTAGCCCCGCTGCTGAACTCCCCTCCTCCAGCCTGCACCCCTACACTCTGTTTACCCTGAAGGACCCCAGCCTTGCCTGTGGAAGGCTTAACACCTTGCTGCCCAACACCAACCCTTCAGCGGATCTGCATAGCAGTGCTGGTCACCCTGACCAGGTACCACAGGTGGCGTCACGAACATCCTACAAATACTTTAATCCCCTGTAAATATCCCCCTTTTCAGTGAGCGCCCAGGGCCACGGACCGAGCTGTGTCGCCGTGACATCCCCCATAGAAGTGAATGGGCTCGGTGGCGAGTACCCCACGGCCCTGGCGGGCGACACATCTGCAGCGGAGGAGGAAGAGGAGGAGGGAAGCCTTGATGACATTCAGGAATTGTCTGCTCAGGGAACTGTCCTGGAGGAGGTGGAGGAAGAAGAGGAGGAAGATGAGGGGGATGATTATTTTGGGGAGGAGGATGCTTCTCAGGGGGCAAGAAAAAATGTTGACTTGCCAAGGTCAGGTACAGGGTTTGTGCGTGACTGTAGGGATGTGGATTTGGCAGAAAGTGCTCCTCCACCCACCACTGTCAGTGCATCATTGACACCTGGAATATTGGCCCACATGTGTGATTATGTCTTGCAGATACTAAAAAGGGACCTGTGCATTGCCAAAATTATGAAGGATGATGACTACTGGTTGGCCAGCATCATTGATCCATGCTATAAAGGCAAATTACAGAACATCATGCCACAAGAGAACCTAGAGCTAATATTGGCGAACAAACAAGCAACTCTGGTAAACCGTTTGTTAGAGGCATTCCCAGCACACAGCAGCGGTGCAGGTTCTACCACGAGCCGTACTGGGCCAAACGGAAGAGGTGTTCATGGTGCACACAGCCGAAGTGGCGTAGGAGACAGGGGTTTGATGACCATGTTGTGGACTGATTTCTCGAGTAACGCTCACATGACTGGTAATACTGAATCGATTGCAACAGACAGGAGACAGCAGTTGTCAACTATGGTTCAAAATTACCTCTCCTCCCCTATCGATGTTTTCCCTCACAGTTCATTCCCCATTGACTACTGGGCCTGTAAACTGGACACCTGTCCTGAATTGGCACAATATGCCTTACAGGAGCTCGCTTGCCCTGCTGGTAGTGTGCTATCAGAAAGAGTCTTCAGTGCAGCTGGATCAATCCTGACAGAAAGAAGGACCCGGCTGTTGGTGATCTCACCTTCATTAAAATGAACAATGCCTGGGTTTCAAAGGATTTTGTACCACCTTCCCCTGATGACACATAGGTTGCCAGCAAAATGGCTCGCTTTGTCCTCCTCTTCCTCCGACTTCTCCAATTCCTCCATTTGCAGCTGCTGAACGTCCAGCCTACACCTCAACATATGCCAGTTTTTCCACCTCCCTAACTGGGCTGTACCCCCCCAAGGCCGGCGTCAGCACCTGGCGCACCCGGGCAAGTGCTGGTTCCCTGAGCAGGTGGGGGGGCCAACTCGTGGGCGACGGCACTGGCACAGGGCACCTCATAGTACGCAAAAGTGTCTCTGACGGTGGGGGGCCCACTCGCCGTCGGACACACCGGCGTACTATGAGGGCCCTGTGCCAGTGCCGTCAACCACGAGTGGGTCCCCCCTGCTTGCTCAGGGCCACAGCACTTGCAATACTTACCTCTCCCTGCTCCATCGCTGTGACGTCTTCCGCGTTTCCTGACAGTGACATTCAGGTCAGAGAGAGCGATGATGTCACTGAGTCGCACGTAGCCAGGGCCTGTGGGGTACTCTGCATCGAGCCCGTTCACTTCACTGGGGATGTCACGGGTAGCACAGCTCGGTCCGTTGCCCTGGGCGCTCACTAAAAGGGGAATATTTACAGGGGATTGTAGAAATGTTCGTGACGCCACCTGTGGTTCCTGATCAGGGTGACCAGTGCTGCAGGTAGATCCTCTGAGGGTTTGGGGCAGCAAGGTGTTAAGTCTCCCACAGGCGAGACTGAGCCCTCAGGGTAAATGGTGGTGTAAGGGTGCAGGAGCAATAATCCAGACACACACAAGACAGTCTCTTTCGGTACCTTTACTGATGGTGAAGTTGCAGGCACGTCCCGGGAAGCCGTCAGGGTGGAGGATGCATGTCCAGTAAACCACTGAGTAGGTGTAGGGCCTCCTTACTTCTTTATGTGTGTGAGTTTCTAACTTGCATAAAACAAAGTTTAACTCCGGCTGACCTTGTGGTGGAGCCTTCTTTTGGACAGAACTAAGTCTCTATGTGCAGCGTCCTGCTAGACTCCTGTTCTTCCTGACCCCGGTTACGTATCAGCACTGTTGGGCCCCTGCGATCTGGAATCCAGCAGGGTCTCCGGTTTTTCCTACTAGTCCTGAAGAAGCTAGTAAGCTCGGACCCGGTGTCCGGTAGTGCAGAGTGAAGGTAAGCTATCAATGCTGTCGACCTCTGTCACTCTCTCTTTCCCTTTTTTCCACTTGCCTGTCATCCTACTCACACCTTTAACATAAGCACAACAGCAGTAGATGTCAGCTTTCTTTGTCTTCACCGCTCTTCAAGCGTCGGCACGCTTACTTAATGAAACGCTCACTGAAGCACTATCAGTGGACTCAACTTTGACCAGACTAAGTGGCAATCCGTCCCACTATTACTGGACTCCACGATGTAAGCTGAGTGAATGCTGAAGTCTTCAGGCTTTCAAATAAGTCGTTCTCTAGCTAGTCTTTCCCTCTCAGCTCATCTGAGGTAACTAGCTTGTCTGCTTTGTGACACACTCTGACAATATCAGATTTCATCTGAGCTCTGCCTACTGCTGTATCTCTCCACACCCTTATATACCTGTGTAACCTTCAAGGGCTCCCTCTGGTGACACTAGGAAATGTGAAGTGTGAATGAATATCAGGTGATTGTGGTTTACCTTTCATGCATCTTCCAGGGTAACATGTGGCTCCAGAGCGCAGCTGGGCTACACATCACGTCTGTACGCCCTCTGCCTAAACAGTCCAAGAGAAGAGAGCTGGAAGATGGCGACGCTGAGGAGTCCAGAGTAGAGCAGTGCCCAGCGAGGAGAGGTATTTCATTTTTTTTAATGTTTGGAGCAATATATGGGGAGCATTATACACTGGAGAATTATATATGGGGCCCATCATATACTGGAGCATTCTAAATGGGGGACATCAGACACTGGAGCAGCATTTACAGGGCCCATCATACACTGGAGCATCATCCATGGGGTCCATCAAATACTGGAGCATCATATGGGGTTCATTATTTATGGGGCATTATATAGGGTATGGAGCATCATATGGAGCACATATGGGGCCTATTTTGTATGGAGCCCATTCTGTATGGAGCAATATATGGGGCCCATCATATACTGTATGGAGCTTTATATGTGACTCATTATACTGTATGGAGCAATATGTGGGCTCATTCTACTCTATGGGGACCGTCCTATACTGTATGGCACATCTATGGGGACCATCATATACTGGAGCATTATGTGGAGCTCATCATATACTGTATGGAACTTTATATGGGACCAATTATTCTGTATGGAGCAATATATGGGGCTCATTATTCTGTATTGTGCACTATGTGGTGGCCATAATACTGTATGGAGTAATATACTGTCCGGTTTTTTAGCTATTGTAGAATTTAAAATAGATATCAGTCATGTAATGTAAGAAGTGAAGTATTTGTCATTGTACTATACCTATATTTCTGTGCCGTATCGTGAATTGTGGTATGTGTTAAATGGGCCCACTGACACTCTTTGGCCCGGGGCCCACGAAAACCTGGAGCCACCCTGCCCCCCCCCAACAACTTTAGCCAAATAACCCCCTGTTTTCAATGCGTTACTATTATTATAAAGTAAATGAAGGTTGCCAAGCTTAAGTAATAAGAATTGATGTCGTTGGCATTGAAATAGGCACTGTAGGTGTGTTTACTGTCCTCCACTTCCTGCCGACTTTGCTTCCCCATTGACTTGCATTGGGTTTCGTGTTTCAGTCGGACCTCCGTCTTTTCCCGATAGTCGGCCGATTTCATTCGACTCGACTTTTGAGAAAGTTGGGTTTCATGAAACCTGACTCAACCCTAAAAAAGGCAAAGTCGCTCATCTCTAGAATATACTGTTTGTCTTTTGAGCTATTGTAGAATTTTCAATAGATATCAGTCATGTCATGTAAGAAGGGAAGTATTTGGCATTGTACTATACCCATATTTCCCTGCCGTATCTGAGCATCATGAATTGTGGTATATGTTAAAGGGGCCCATTGAGACTTTCGCCCGGGGCCCACAAAAACCTGGAGCCGAGCCTGCATTCACCCTTTTTGTTTCGTCACATCTGGTTTCTCCGGCCAGCTGGGGTTTGTGAAATGCATCCATGCTGGAAGTATCCACATCATATTTTATCTATAACTTATCCAATGACCAGTATCAATTTTTATAACGGAATCACTGCATACTAATATTTACTCATGTGTCCACTACCACATAAAGTCCTCACCATTTTGTTCTCCATCAAGGCTATTTACTTATGGATTGGTAGATATCCTTATGCATATTATACGTACCGGGGGTAAAAATTAGGCGCTCTTTTCATATATACTAAATTGCACTCAAACATTGGTCACAATTGAAAGAATCTAGAAAAAAAACAAAGAAAAATACAGGTATTCTACATTAATAAATCAATTCCACAATGGGTAATCAGTAGGATACCCGATACTTAATTACGAAGAATGGTTGGTGTTACCCTTCTTCACAGTAACATCTGTCAAAATAGACAAAAAACCTTTATTAAACGGAGGCTTCCTGGAGCAGGTAGATACCTGAAAGAATAGCATATCTGTTCCCGGCACACCATTTCATGAAGAGTTATTTCCTATTAGTGTTCTCACAATATACACCATAAATGAGGGGAAAAAAATTGATGGGGGGGAAACAAGGATAATGATACATTGTGTGACAGGAGATTAGACTGTGAGCTCCTGAGGTTGGGGATGATGGGAGTAGTGATACATTGTGTGATAGATTAGATTGTGAGCTCCTGGGGTCGGGAATGATGGGGGTAGTGATACATTGTGTGATAGGAAATTAGATTGTGAGCTCCTGGGGTCAGGAATGATGGGGTAGTGACACATTGTGTGATAGGAGATTAGATTGTGAGCTCCTGGGGTCGGGGATGATGGGAATAGTGACACATTGTGTGATAGGAGATTAGATTGTGAGCTCCTGGTGTCTGGGATGATGGGAGTAGTGATAGATTGTGCAATAGGAGATTAGATTGTGAGCTCCTGGGGTCTGGGATGATGGGAGTAGTGATACATTGTGTGATAGGAGATTAGATCGTGAGCTCCTGAGGTTGGGGATGATGGGAGTAGTGATACATTGTGTGATAGATTAGATTGTGAGCTCCTGGGTTGGGAATGATGGGGGTAGTGATACATTGTGTGATAGGAGAGTAGATTGTGAGCTCCTGGGGTCGGGGATGATGGGAGTAGTGATACATTGTGTGATAGGAGATTAGATTGTGAGCTCCTGGGGTCGGGAATGATGGGGGTAGTGATACATTGGATGTCACTGCAGGATCAGTGGCCGCAGCGCCTCTTTACGCCACGTGTATGCGCTCGCGCTCTCCGGACACGTATTTGCTGTGTTTAGACTTCGGGACAAAACACACTTGTGAAAACAGAGACGTTGCGGCGGCTGTAGGATGTGGTTCCGTCTGGCTCATCATGAACTGTTTATTTGTGCAGTTCTGACTCACTGAGGATTTTTCTACATTTCTAAAGTGATGAGATAACTATAGATGTCAGAAAGGTGAACCCCAATACAATAACACAAGATACAAAGTAACTAGAACTATTAGAAAAATTCTGATACGTGAGATAATATTCACTTTGCTCCTTTAG
>JARQOD010011268.1:0-24049 GCA_033576555.1 Oophaga sylvatica
TTTGCGCCACTTATACAGAGAACACTGACACAAATTGTTCATAACATAAGACTGAAGGTGGGGTCTTAGCATTACCCGGTTGGTGAAGCATAATCCAACTATGGATTGGCAATCCAGAGAGATTGTAAAATGGGGAGATTACTGTCATGGTAACTGTCTAAACGTTTCCACTTCTGCTGTATCTTTGGGGACCTTGCTGGCATTTTTGTCTGGCTTTGACGACCCTGCCCCAATTTTGCAGAAGGGGTAGGCATTTCGGTCTTGTACACTGACCTGGAAGGTGAGGTGTTGGAGGTTCAGGCCTGCCTCCTGCCCTTCCGGGAGGTTGTTTGTGCCATCTAATTTGCACCACAAAGTAACTAGAGAATATTATGACTCTGTACTTGCTGGCAACCGAGGTGGTAAGGCAACCGCTTACCTCCTTTTTCGTTGTTTTTGGTGGGCAGGGTTGCATCAGGATGTGGTTGAACTTGTGTCTGCTTGCAGTGTTTGCGCACATTCTAAAGTACCGCATACTGGTCCATCTGGTCTTGTTTTTCCACTATCTGTTCCCAACAAGGTCAGGGGGTCAGGTATAAACATATGATCGTCAGTAAACGCGTACCAGGTTCGGACCTGAATGTGCATGATTCTGTGTGGTTGTCTACCAGGAATTTCAGGTTGAGGGTTCCTTCCTGGAAGTTGGGACCTAGATTCATTGGTCCCTATAAGATAGCGGCCATCATTGGTCCAGCAGCATTTCGTCTTGAGCTACCTCAGGCTCTTAAGATCTACAATGTTTTTCACAGGTCTTTGCTCAAGAGATATGTGGAACCTCTTGAGCCCTCACCCCTACTGCCACCCCCAATAATGGTTGATGGAAACCTACAGTTTCATATTTCGAGGATTGTAGACTCTCATCTCTAACATCAATCCCTGCAATACTTGGTGCATTGGAGGGGTTATAGTCCAGAGGAGAGGATGTGCGTTTCTGCATCAAAGGTGAACGGCCCCAGGCTGGTTTGTTTTGTTCCACACCTCTTATCCAGAGAAACCTGGTCCTGAGTTTCCCGAGGCCACTCATAGAAGGGGGGGTACTGTCACAGGTCGCTCTATATCTGACTGCAGAAGGTATCAGCAGTTAGCTTGACAGACTTATTCTTGGCCCTTCTGGCTCTAGGACCCAGTAGCAGCCATCCCCTGGCTCTAGTTGACACACCTAGACTGGGGTGTTTATAACTCCCAGCTTGATGCTGGGACTGAGTTGACTGTGATATTTCCATTTCCCCCTGTTGAGGCTTGGAGCTATAGCAGTCGACTATCTTCCTCTTTGGTGTTTGGAGGATGTCTGTGTTTCTCTCTGAGTCTGCTCAAGCTAAGTGTTCCCCTTGTTTGTGTATCCCATCTGTCTTTAATGTTAGTGGGGATTGACTACTGCTTACAATGTCATTCCCTAAGTAGGGCTTATTGCCAGGGTCAGGCAGGATTAGGTTCCTGCTCGGCGATAAATGCCAAACCTATATAGGGACGTTTAGAGCAGACAGGGTGACTGTAGATCTGCCTTGGGGTCTCCACTCACCCTTACCTAATGTTGGGCTCCCTTCCCCTCATCTCTTCATGTTGCACTCAGTCTTTCCTACACTGTGCGTGACAGAAGACCTGGGTCTCAAAAAATCGCAACACATTTTTTTTTTTTTACAAATGTCTGAATTTTTTTCACAGCTTAAATAATAGTAATAAAAATACTATGTATTTTTGGTATTCACATAATCGTACTAACCTGCAAAATCATATTGCCAGTTCAGATTTATCATATGGTGAACACAGTAAATAAAAAAATTACAAAAATGCCATTGTGAAATTGCTAATTTTTTGCAATTTCAATGCACTTGGATTTTTTTTCCAGCTTTCCAGTGCGTCACATGATAAAATGAGTGGTGCCATTCAAAAAAAAAAACTTGTCCTGCAAAATGCAAGCCCTCATACGGCTTTATGGGCAGAAAAAGAAAAAAGTTATGGCTCTTGGAAGAAGAGGAGGAAAAAACACGAAAAAAAAGGATAAATGGAAAATAGCCACGACATGAAGGGGTAACTTATTTGCTTTTCCAAGCCTGAATTTTAATTTACAGGCAAGAAAAATAAAGCTTCCACCATATTACTATGTCCATCCATTTGTGATAATGTAGCATCAGAGCTTCAGACACATTATAGGACTGTCATGGCCAATTACGGTGAATCTTTGGAAGGCTGAAACCCTTAGAGGATGACCTGCCGTCATGTTCTGCTCTGCGGAAAACCTAAACAACAAAACCTAAGAAAGAAACTAAATGAGCATATACCCTGCTGTAAGTAAATTGTAAAAATACATATAAATAATATAGGATATTTAGCAAATAATGTTTTTGATCAACAAAGGGTAAAAGCCATGCCACCGCGACAAGGTGACCAAATCAGGACGTCCTAGTTGGTATTGCTGGATAACCCTTTAGATTGTTTAGAATTTCTTCCATATTTATCAATTTTTCCTTTGGACTCTAATAATAAATGCCGGTAATCTTGCTGTTATTGCTTTCTTAAGCTGCTGCTTGCATTTTGCTAATTGCCCTCCATGTCTACCCAGGCTTTGCATGGTTCATCTTATTAAACAGGTTTCAAATTTTGATCTACAGGAAATAAAATTATCGATTTTTCATTTCTTTTCAGCCATTACTGTAATGCCAAAATCAATACTCTGTGGATTGTCTATTATAAAAGACAGAGCCCAGGACAAGGAGAAGACATTTGTTCTCTAATTTTTCTATTTAATTCTGTATCGATTTCAGTTTTAATTTCTTATAAGAAAAAAAACACAGATGATAAATTATTTCCTGACTCCGTCTGTCGGTTATAAAATCATTTTATATCGATTCCTACACAAAGTCATCGGTTTCTTCCCATCAGTTTTACATTTAAGACTTAGTGGTTCAGAATTGTTGCTCTTTTTATTTTTTTTATATATTTGTCTTTATAAATACATTTTATACATTTATTAAATATATTGTTACTTTGTAAGTACATTTTTACTGCTGATTACGCCACTTACTTTTTTCTTTCAAATGCAGGAATAAGACTTTATTAAAGGATTTTCACATCAGTCACATTGAAAGGACTAAGGTACTGCACACTAAGCTATCCGTACGATCTCGTTACGTTGCATACTAATGCGATCGCTACGGATTGTTTCATATCGCTAATGCTGCCGCATTTAGCGATATTGTAACGCCTTGCGTTAGCGATCTTCTTAAGACTTTAGCGGTCAAAAGACTCGCAAATCGCTAAGAAAAGGTGCACACAGACGATAATCTACTTACCCACGGAGGCCAGCGTGAAAATTGGGTTCGAACGATTCAGCTACGAGCGAGTCACAGGGAAGCATCCTGGGAGTGCCGCACTAACATATCGCTACGGGCGCTAAATAGTGACTTTTTTAGCGATCCCGTTAGCGAATTGTTTGTGTGGCATACCCTTAAGGTCAAGGTCTAATTAGTAGAGTCCTGTCATTTGGGATCCTTACTGAGATCTGGAGGTCATACAACATTAGATAAAGCACAGGTTCCTCCCTGAAGTTTCTCTGACAAGGATATTTGGGACTAAGTCCTCTGTTTCTTCTTCTGAGCATGCCCAGGGCAAGATCTCCCATTGGAGATCAGGGGTCACATGCTCAGATACAGCTACGACTCCTATTGGGCCTCCAGGAAGGTCCTGTAGCTGTTTGTGATCTGAAGCAGCTTTCTATTGGTCCTTTCTGGAAGGTCTTCTACTCGTGGCTGCTATAAAAGGTTGTCCTGACCACACTGCCGTGCGCTAGTATCATGTGCTTTATGTGCTTTGCGCCAGTATGGTCATGCGTGTGTGTGGTTAGGGCGGCTGAAATACGCCATTACAATACCGACCTAATCGGTGAGGAGCTTGGTATGCTAGCTGGTCAGGGTCGGTGTCTTAGATGCCTTTAGAATACCGGCATAACTAGTGAGGAGTTTGGTTGCCGTATTCAGGGCCTGGCGTACAGATGCCATAGATAGCGCATGACCACTTCCTATGTTCGCTTAGCAGTCAACTGTGTACCTGGACACAGTGGGGTTTCTCAGTGGCTCTGTGACGCAACAGGGTTAGCTTTAAAACGCTAGTCACCCTAGCGTTTTACTTTGCGGCTCACTGAAGCTAAGTGAGTTCACACTTATCGCCATATAGCGCTGTGGCATTCCCGCTAGCGGCTCTGTGGATTAACAGAGTTCGCACTATCTGCCACAGCGGCTACGGCGTTTATTTTAGCGACTCTGCGGGATAACAGAGTTCGCTACTTTCGCCATCTTACTAGCAGCAGGCTCTGCCTGCACGGTGGACCCCGGGCTGCGAACGCACCTCTCTACATTATCTATTAGGTGCGTTCCACAGACCCTAACAATATAAAAAGCGAACATCTTGTTTTGCTGACACCATTGTCTCCGTGTCACAGAGCAGAGAGGTCGCTCCTGCATTAGTGCTGGTGCTGAAAGTCAACTTGTCCTGTGTGAAATCTATCTTCCAGCATCTAACTAGATTGTGAAAAACCTGTTTGGCAGTCTCCGGAGGCCCCATTAGCTACTCCAAATCATTTGTGCTAAAACTGTTTCAGAGGCAAAAAAGAAGGCCAGATTTCCACTTAAAAATCGTTAGGCATAATAGTGTTGCTCATGCACACTATCTAAAAAAATAAACAGAAAATCAAAAAAATGAAGGCAGCACTCCATATAGCATTTGTTGAAAAAAGTGGAGAATTTAATCAGACGTTCATGTCTGGGCGACGTTTCGTCTCTAACTGAGCCTTTCTCAAGCAGTGGGTGTTACAAAAAAGTGCATATTTATAGGTACTGTATATTTAACAATCCTCAATTATTGCCAATCATTTTAAATAACATTATACATTAAATCTAGTAAAGTGCATAATATATCATTTTCCAATTTCATATACAGTCATATACTATACAAGTGATTTTCAGTGCTAAAGTGCTCCGTGTATTAATAATTTACTTAAATGCTTATACAATGTAATTTGCATGGTCTAATCAATATTCAACCCAGCACATATGTGCATTGTAATATTTTACAGTATTTCATATCTCACCCACTCGGGTTTACACACCACCACATGGAGGACGCCATTCACGCTGTTTCCAGCGTTCTTACTTTGCTATTGTGCATGCTCCAGCGCATCATCACCGTGTCATAGTATGTCAGCCAATCATAAGTGGTGTGTGGCATTCTAGGCCCGTGTATGTGCACTACGCACCATCATCGTTAAGGGGCCATCTTAGATGGGGCAAAACCAAACAAAGAACTTAATTCCGTTATAGGAGGTAATGCTATACAGCGTATAGTGCGTTTTACGTGCACATCAACAGATACATATTACAAGCATAGGTTAGGCGCCATTAGGACATCAAAGGTATTTTTTAACTCAACCTGACGCTCCGGACGGCACCTTATACAGATTGTCTCCGGGCATCAAATAGTTCCCAAGCGTAACATATGGTCCCTCCGGACCACATTTGTCACAACCCAGGTAACTAAATGGCGAGTATACCATGATCTAGGCAACCATACTCATTAAAATTAGAAAAAAGTTGTTTTAAACAACCAGACTTCGTTTTTTAGCTCCACATTTATTTCTTGGCCGACTATCTAGTTATTGAAAAAAGTAAATAAATGTTAAGAAAACAATAATATAATATTCGCCCTCCATGCAGTTATGTTCTTCATAAGGTGAGTATAACTTGTGACAAAGAGTGCTATATCTAAAAAAAATAAAAATATAAAAAAATAAAATTAGGATATATCCACACACAAAGGTAAAAGACATACTCTTAAAAGTTCTGGGGTCCCTAATCAACTGATCAACCAAAGGCAATCTGTCACGATCCACTTTTGGATCTGTGGCAGATCTCTCTTTGCATAGTAAAACCTTTTTCCTTTCAGGCCATCCGGTGTTAATGTCAGTCTTTTCCCCAGGTGGCTGGTGTAATTACAGTATTGCTGACTTGTCAGGGGAAGGTGGTGACCACTCCCACCATCCTTTAAAAGGTCATCTGAGGCGTCAGCTGACTGTTGGTGATATTGCTACATTTTGGAGACCAACCAAGCTGAAGTCAGGAGCTTGCTGAGCGCAGTGGTACTTCTGCTGTTTCCCTGATTTGGTGCCTTTCTCTGCTGTTCGGTGCTTTGCAGCAGAGCAAGCTAAGTGTTTATTGTTTAGTTATTTAACCTCTAGGTGTCTGTCTTTCCTTTTTGTTGTTTTGGTGTAACATCAGACACCAACCCAGGACAGAAGTCATCACAGGGTGGACCACGGGGAACCAGCAGGACATCAGGACACAGGCAAGACATCGGGACATCAGGACACAGACTGTATATCAGGACATCAGGACACAGGCTTGACATCAGGACATCAGGACACAGGCTGGACATCAGAACACAGGCAGGACATCAGGACACAGGCTAGACATCAGGACATAGGCTGGACATCAGGACACAGGCTGGACATCAGGGACACCAGCACGACATCGGAACACAGGCATGACCTCGGGACACCAGCGTGGCAGCTCAGGTCACCGGCTGGGACATGGACGGCAAGGGACCAGGAACAACAGCGTGGCAGCTCAGGTCATTGACAGAGACACGGACAGCGCAGGTCCAGGAATACCGGCGTGGCAGCTCAGGTCATTGACTGAGACAAGGATGGCACAGGAACAGGCAGTGTTGGTCAGGCTCTGGGTACAAAACAGCGGTCGCCAGACATCGGACACAATCTCCAGGCACCAGGCAGTGGTTGTCAGTCTCCAAACTACGGTCGTCAAGCTCCAGGTATCGAACCGCAGCAAAAACACCGGACTTCGTCTTTAACAGACTAACCCAGGTTGGTTCACAGGACACCAGTTACAGGAAACTCACAGTCACTGGGTACATGGTTCCAGACACGGAGGGACTTCAGAGATATAACAAAGGACACAGTTCAGACAGGGTCAGGTACAGGAACAAATCCAGGATCAAGGATTCAGGCCTGAGAATGCAGCCCTCAGGGAGGTGGGAAACAAGACACAACAGGAATGGGCCTGGATATGCAGCCTCCAGGGTAGGTGGAAAAATAGGACATAAACAGAAACTGCGCCAAAAGCAGGCGGAAAAAACAGGACACAAACAGAAACGGATCTGGGTACTCAGCCCCCAGAGCAGGTGGAAACACAAGACAGGACAAAAGACATCAGCTTTCCCAGAACTGATCGCAAGCAGAGCAGGAGGTGAACACACAAACACACATGGCAAGGTTCAGGAACTTAATGCAAAGCTCTGGCAATGCCCAACAGGAAAGAGGAACTTTATATATTAGCTGCTCAATAGGCTGGGGACAGCAATTAAGCACACACTGCCCTAATAAAATCAGGGAATGTGTGGCCGCGTGCACCCCAAGCACAAACAGAAACCATTACAGCACAGTCGGCACAGGAACTGCTGTTTAAGGCACCTGGCAGCGGCTCCAAGCCTGGACACACGTGGAAAGTCATGCACCAGCTGCAGAGGACCTCACAATTCGTGGATAGCTCCCACAGCGGCAGCCAGGGACCGCATCTTCGGAGGGTCATGCAGCGGAGCAGATACATCACAACACATGTACGGCAATGCAGCAGAGCTGGGAACTGAGCAGCATCCATACAGGTAACAGGCAACAGTATCCCAGCTGGTTAGGGGTAAAGGAGCAAAGGGTTAAAGCAGAGACATGCAGAGTAATGCCGGGGAAACAAGGTACAAACATACCGGCGTTACAACCGTCTTGTTCTATCCTAAGGCCACTGACCACATCTTTTACTAATAGACGAAAAGAAGGACCAGCACATCTAAGCTAGTGTGAATAGGCGCTGGTTAAAGAAAGCATATTAGTCAAAAAGATTAAGGTTTGCACCATAACTTACCAAGAATGATTACTCTAGAGTAGAGTTGAGCGATACTTTCCGATATCCAAAAGTATCGGAATCGGAATGGTATCGCCGATACCCAAAAAATATCGGCGATACCCGATACCGATACCGGAAATCCAATGTAAGTCTATGGGAACAAAATATCGGAATTAAAAAAAACCCATTCTTGCCTTGTTGGTTAATTGTACATGAAGGAAAACAACAAAGAGTAATGTAGAATGTATTGGGGAAGGTTGAGGAGACATTAAAGGCATAGATGTTTAACCCAATCAAATGGAATAGCATAAATATTTTTTTTTTTAAAGATGTTTTGATTGACGAAGAAATTGACAATGTTGTTAACGTTTTTTCTATTTTGGCAAATATGTATATTTCACAACTTCCATGCTCTTCACCTTTTTAACTTTTGACACACTTTCTCCTTCATAATCTTCAGCAGCATCATCTTTTTCATCAAATTATTCTTCATCTTCACCTTCTTTATCTTCTTCTTAAACTTCTTGCTATTCATCTTTTTGTTAACATTACTCATATTCTTCTTATTAAACTATTATTCTTCTTCATATTGTACTTCATCTTCTTCATCATATTCTTATTTGTGACAGAGATTCCTGTACTTGTAATCTGTCAAAGTATGAATTTTTCATCCTTCCGTTCTTGCTGTCACAAAAGATTTAAATTACAACAGTATTTGTCCGTGTTCAGTTTAGCATGCAGCAGCAGGCATTTTCCAGGGGCACCACGAGGAGGAACGGACTCACCCCCATACACTGCTTAGTCTTCTTCTGCTTATAATTTAGAGCATATACAGGTCCTTCTCAAAAAATTAGCATATAGTGCTAAATTTCATTATTTACCATAATGTAATGATTACAATTAAACTTTCATATATTTTAGATTCATTACACACCAACTGAAATTTGTCAGGTCTTTTATTGTTTTAATACTGATGATTTTGGCATACAACTCCTGATAACCCAAAAAACCTGTCTCAAAAAATTAGCATATCAAGAAAAGGTTCTCTAAACGACCTATTACCCTAATCTTCTGAATCAACTAATTAACTCTAAACACATGCAAAAGATTCCTGAGGCTTTTAAAAACTCCCTGCCTGGTTCATTACTCAAAACCCCCATCATGGGTAAGACTAGCGACCTGACTGATGTCAAGAAGGCCATCATTGACACCCTCAAGCAAGAGGGTAAGACCCAGAAAGAAATTTCTCAACAAATAGGCTGTTCCCAGAGTGCTGTATCAAGGCACCTCAATGGGAAGTCTGTTGGAAGGAAACAATGTGGCAGAAAACGCTGTACAACGAGAAGAGGTGACCGGACCCTGAGGAAGATTGTGGAGAAGGACCGATTCCAGACCTTGGGGGACCTGAGGAAGCAGTGGACTGAGTCTGGTGTAGAAACATCCAGAGCCACCGTACACAGGCGTGTGCAGGAAATGGGCTACAGGTGCCGCATTCCCAGGTAAAGCCACTTTTGAACCATAAACAGCGGCAGAAGCGCCTGACCTGGGCTACAGAGAAGCAGCACTGGACTGTTGCTAAGTGGTCCCAAGTACTTTTTTCTGATGAAAGCAAATTTTGCATGTCATTCGGAAATCAAGGTGCCAGAGTCTGGAGGAAGACTGGGGAGAAGGAAATGCCAAAATGCCTGAAGTCCAGTGTCAAGTACCCACAGTCAGTGATGGTGTGGGGTGCCATGTCAGCTGCTGGTGTTGGTCCACTGTGTTTCATCAAGGGCAGGGTCAATGCAGCTAGCTATCAGGAGATTTTGGAGCACTTCATGCTTCCATCGGCTGAAATGCTTTATGGAGATGAAGATTTCATTTTTCAGCACGACCTGGCACCTGCTCACAGTGCCAAAACCACTGGTAAATGGTTTACTGACCATGGTATTACTGTGCTCAATTGGCCTGCCAACTCTCCTGACCTGAACCCCATAGAGAATCTGTGGGATATTGTGAAGAGAAAGTTGAGAGACGCAAGACCCAACACTCTGGATGAGCTTAAGGCCGCTATCAAAGCATCCTGGGCCTCCATAACACCTCAGCAGTGTCACAGGCTGATTGCCTCCATGCCACGCCGCATTGAAGCAGTCATTTCTGCCAAAGGATTCCCGACCAAGTATTGAGTGCATAACTGAACATTATTATTTGATGGTTTTTTTGTTTGTTTTGAAAAAACACTTTTATTTTATTGGACGGTTGAAATATGTTAATTTTTTGAGACAGGTTTTTTGGGTTATCAGGAGTTGTATGCCAAAATCATCAGTATTAAAACAATAAAAGACCTGACAAATTTCAGTTGGTGTGTAATGAATCTAAAATATATGAAAGTTTAATTGTAATCATTACATTATGGTAAATAATGAAATTTAGCACTATATGCTAATTTTTTGAGAAGGACCTGTATTTTGCTCTTCATTTTGGTCTTATACTTCATGTTCTTCTGCTCTTTGATCTTCTGCTTATTGTTCTTCAGTCTCTTGTTCTGTATCTTGTAGTTTGTCTTAACCTTCTTAGTCCTGTTGGGTAATCTTTTATTTCTTCTTTGTGATGGTGTTTAGGCTGGTTGGCTTGATGCTCGTCGTCCTTGTGGTCATCATCTTCTTCGGGGTGGTCATCAGGGTCGTCGTCTTCATTGTTGGAGATCCAGAGTGATTACCCAAAAAAACATTTAAAAAATCTTCAATTTGTAAATGTAGCAGAAGGTACAAGAGCCAATGCAAGTAACGAGGACCAGCTGACTGTGCTGGAACCCGGAGGGGCAGCAGAAGGAAAAGAGCCAATGGCACAACCGAGGAACAGCTGACGTTACTGGGACACGGTTACTAAGCAGGAGGTACCTGTGCTCCAAAGCACTACCAAGGACCAGCAGACGTTGCTGGAACTCGGATACCGAGATGGAGGCACCTAGGCCAAAGGCACTGCGGAGAACCAGCTGACAGTACTGGAACCCGGAGGGGCAGCAGAAGGAAAAGAGCCAATGGCACAACCGAGGACCAGCTGACGTTACTGGGACACGGTTACTAAGCAGGAGGTACCTGTGCTCCAAAGCACTACCAAGGACCAGCAGACGTTGCTGGAACTCGGATACCGAGATGGAGGCACCTAGGCCAAAGTCAACGCGGAGAACCAGCTGACGGTACTGGAACCCGGACGGGTAGCAGAAGGTACCCATGGAAATTTAAGTTGACAGGCCGCGAGCCGGCCGCAGTTACCGAATCCCACAGTACTACAGTGGGTGATTGTCCTATTGTCACAACGGAAACAGCCTTTATTTGCATATCCCGCAGCACACATAGGAAGCACCTAAACTCCAGGAACCATAGAGTCGGCTAACCCGACCGCAACACGACAGGACAACTTATTGGAGGCTAAGTGACGTTTACACTGACAGGAAACAGATGGCGTGCTGTAACCAGTCTGGGCAGGAGTGAGTACCCGTGCCAATGACACTTCCGAGCAACAACTGTCGGTGTTGTAGCCCAGGGATGAGAAGAGAACAGGGTGGAGGCAGCAGGACTGTTTGCCGTACACACAGCAGGGGAACAGCTGACATTACTGAACGCCAGTAACGTTGGAGCATGTGTTGACTGTGCTAACAGCACTTCCGAGCAACAACTGGCGGTGTTGGAGCCCAGGGATGAGAAGAGAACAGGGTGGAGGCAGCAGGACTGTTTGCCGTACACACAGCAGGGGAACAGCTGACATTACTGAACCCCAGTAACACAGGAGCAAGTGTTGACTGTGCTAACAGCACTTCCGAGCAACAACTGGCGGTGTTGAAGCCCAGGGATGAGAAGAGAACAGGGTGGAGGCAGCAGGACTGTTTGCCGTACACACAGCAGGGGAACAGCTGACATTAATGAACCCCAGTAACACAGGAGCAAGTGTTGACTGTGCTAACAGCACTTCCGAGCAACAACTGGCAGTGTTGGAGCCCAGGGATGAGAAGAGAACAGGGTGGAGGCAGCAGGACTTTTTGCCGTACACACAGCAGGGGAACAGCTGACATTACTGAACCCCAGTAACGTTGGAGCAAGTGTTGACTGTGCTAACAGCACTTCCGAGCAACAACTGGCGGTGTTGGAGCCCAGGGATGAGAAGAGAACAGGGTGGAGGCAGCAAAACTGTTTGCCGTACACACAGCAGGGGAACAGCTGACATTACTGAACCCCAGTAACACAGTAGCAAGTGTTGACTGTGCTAACAGCACTTCCGAGCAACAACTGGCGGTGTTGGAGCCCAGGGATGAGAAGAGAACAAGGTGGAGGCAGCAGGACTGTTTGCCGTACACACAGCAGGGGAACAGCTGACATTACTGAACCCCAGTAACACAGGAGCAAGTGTTGACTGTGCTAACAGCACTTCCGAGCAACAACTGGCAGTGTTGGAGCCCAGGGATGAGAAGAGAACAGGGTGGAGGCAGCAGGACTTTTTGCCGTACACACAGCAGGGGAACAGCTGACATTACTGAACCCCAGTAACGTTGGAGCAAGTGTTGACTGTGCTAACAGCACTTCCGAGCAACAACTGGCGGTGTTGGAGCCCAGGGATGAGAAGAGAACAGTGTGGAGGCAGCAAAACTGTTTGCCGTACACACAGCAGGGGAACAGCTGACATTACTGAACCCCAGTAACACAGTAGCAAGTGTTGACTGTGCTAACAGCACTTCCGAGCAACAACTGGCGGTGTTGGAGCCCAGGGATGAGAAGAGAACAAGGTGGAGGCAGCAGGACTGTTTGCCGTACACACAGCAGGGGAACAGCTGACATTACTGAACCCAGTAACACAGGAGCAAGTGTTGACTGTGCTAACAGCACTTCCGAGCAACAACTGGCGGTGTTGGAGCCCAGGGATGAGAAGAGAACAGGGTGGACGCAGCAGGACTGTTTGCCGTTCACACAGCAGGGGAACAGTTGACATTACTGAACCCCAGTAACACAGGAGCAAGTGTTGACTGTGCTAACAGCACTTCCGAGCAACAACTGGCGGTGTTGGAGCCCAGGGATGAGAAGAGAACAGGGTGGAGGCAGCAGGACTGTTTGCCGTACACACAGCAGGGGAACAGCTGACATTACTGAACCCCAGTAACACAGGAGCAAGTGTTGACTGTGCTAACAGCACTCCGAGCAACAACTGGCAGTGTTGAAGCCCAGGGATGAGAAGAGAACAGGGTGGAGGCAGCAGGACTGTTTGCCGTACACACAGCAGGGGAACAGCTGACATTACTGAACCCCAGTAACACAGGAGCAAGTGTTGACTGTGCTAACAGCACTTCCGAGCAACAACTGGCGGTGTTGGAGCCAGGGATGAGAAGAGAACAAGGTGGAGGCAGCAGGACTTTTTGCCGTACACACAGCTGGGGAACAGCTGACATTTCTGAACCCAGTAACATTGGAGCAAGTGTTGACTGTGCTAGCAGCACTTCCGAGCAACAACTGGCGGTGTTGGAGCCCAGGGATGAGAAGAGAACAGGGTGGAGGTAGCAGGACTGTTTGCCGTACACACAGCAGGGGAACAGCTGACATTACTGAACCCCAATAACACAGGAGCAAGTGTTGACTGTGCTAACAGCACTTCCGAGCAACAACTGGCAGTGTTGGAGCCCAGGGATGAGAAGAGAACAGGGTGGAGGCAGCAGGACTGTTTGCCGTACATACAGCAGGGAACAGCTGACATTACTGAACCCCAGTAACACGGGAGCAAGTGTTGATTGTGCTAACAGCACTTCCGAGCAACAACTGGCGGTGTTGGAGCCCAGGGATGAGAAGAGAACAGGGTGGACGCAGCAGGACTGTTTGCCGTTCACACAGCAGGGGAACAGCTGACATTACTGAACCCCAGTAACACAGGAGCAAGTGTTGACTGTGCTAACAGCACTTCCGAGCAACAACTGGCGGTGTTGAAGCCCAGGATGAGAAGAGAACAGGGTGGAGGCAGCAGGACTGTTTGCCGTACACACAGCAGGGGAACAGCTGACATTACTGAACCCCAGTAACACAGGAGCAAGTGTTGACTGTGCTAACAGCACTTCGAGCAACAACTGGCGGTGTTGGAGCCCAGGCATGAGAAGAAACAGGGTGGAGGCAGCAGGACTGTTTGCCGTACACACAGCAGGGAACAGCAGGCGTTACTGAACCCCACAAACACATCAGCGATTGTTTTCATCTGTGCATCTAACACTTCTGAGCAGCAACTGGCGGTGTTGAAGCCCAGGGTCAAGGAGGGTGTAGGCAGAGGCCTAGTATGAGATGTTTGAAGTTGAATTTGTAGTTAGCAGCAGTATTTTTGCCAGACACACAGCAGGGGAACAGCAGGAATTACTGAACCCACAAACACATCAGCGATTGTTTTCATCTGTGCATCTAACACTTCTGAGCAGCAACTGGCGTTGTTGAAGCCCAGGGTCAAGGAGGGTTTTGAAATAAAATATTGAGTTATTGCCTTGTTACGTGGCCATTGCAAATGTATGTACTTCAAACAAGAATAAATGAAGTTTTACTAGGACAATAAAATGATAAATTTCAATTCCAAGAATAGAAAAATATTTATACTTGAGAGTCCTCAGTGGTTGATACCGTTTAATGGCTAACTGAAAAGATGGTAACAAACTCCAAGCTTTCGAGACTACTCAGGTCTCTTCATCAGGCTAGGAGTAAAAAAAAAATGAGGAATCACATATTTCTACACACAACAGGACACAGGAATAGTGCAATAGGTAAGACAAGTGACGTGAAGCAGAACTGTCATTATGGCAGAGGGATGATCATAAATATTGGAACAGTTCATAGATAAGGAGAGAAAGTTTTATTGCCCTCTGATTGGGGTCTGGTGTTCTGTTTTGATGCCCCTAGAAGGTCAGAGACGCAGATTCCTTAATTGATATAGAATGACATGAATCCGTGTGATCTATTCATTACAGCACTAAGAGTGTCAAAGGTCATCATGAGATTATATTCCCAAACCTTTCTATCTTTCTCAGATTTGAAGTTATATTTTAATACAAAATATTAGACTAAGTCCCAGTGTTGAACCTTTATGCTACTGAAAGATGTAACCGTACGAAATACAATCTTTCCATTTTAATACCAGTAATTCATATCCATCATGCTATGACCGGGCATACAAAAGTGTTTTGCCACAGGTAAATCCATTATTTTTTCTCTTATTGTGTGGCGATGATAATTCATCCTTGTTCTCAGTTTTTGGCTGGTCTCCCCCACATACAGACCCCCAGTTGGACATTTTGTACATATAATTAGGTACACCACATTAGATGTGATGCAGCTGAAAGTACCTTTGATCTTGTAGTCGTGATGGGAGTAGGGGATCTTTATCTTGTCCGTGGTAATTATAGATGCACAGGTTTTACATTTCTTATGGTTGCAAGGAAAGGTTCCTGCAGCTGTTGGGGAGGACAGGGACTTCTGACAATGATGCTTCTTAGATTTGGGGGCTGCCTAAAACACAGTAGTGGGGGGTCGCCTCAGAAAGACTTTTTTGAACCAGGGATACCATCCAAGAACAATTGAAAACCAAATTTCAAGAGCCAACAGAATATCAAGGAATCGCCTGCTACATTACAAAGGTAAAGAAGAAAATAACCGGGTGCCTCTAGTGGTCACCTACAATCTAAATCTGGAGGTGCTAAGGGGAGCTACACGGAAACTACAACCTTTACTACAAAAAGATGCCCGATATTACAATCCATATTTCCAGACCCCCCACTACTGTGTTTTAGGCAGCCCCCAAAAGGCAGCCTCGAAAGCTTGCAATTTGTTACCATCTTTTCAGTTATCCATTAAAAGGTATCAACCACTGAGGACTCTCAAGTCTAAATATTTTTCTATCTACTGGCTAAGACGGTACGTAGATACACATCTTTCCTAATTTCAAGAATAAAAATAAAGACCCTGCAAATATAAACGCATATATGCACATGGCAACAAGAAATGGAACAACACACCACCCAAAAATTAGTTTACAAAATATAGTGTTGTAAATTTAAGAATAAAAGTCCATTTTTGTATTTATGAATAATGCTTAAGGAACGCTATGTTAAACCATAACATAGTGAAGACAATGGATTTTGTAATAGTCACTCATCATCATCATTGCAATTTATATGTGACAGTCACAGACATTTCAATTATTTAAGTTAATAAATCGTTACTTTGTACAGCATGTATGACATGTCCAGCATGGACTCATCAATGTGATGACGCAATAATGTACGATAAAAAATAACCATTTAAAAAAACATTATGCATTGTCACAATTTAAGTGTGTGCCTGCAAGTGTAGGTGAAACAAAGGCTACGGATAGCAAAGGTATATTCTATGTCTGTATCAGACAGTGGACAGCCTCTGATGGGTAATGGCGATGTTATACTGTACGTCAATAAAGTCTGCGGCTGCAATCATGCATTTTTTGCTTGTACAGTGTTGAAGAGGGTAAAAGCATGTCTGGTTGCGCAAGGCTTTATCCGTCAACACTACCTTCCTACTGTCACGCGTAGGGTAGGGTAGCGTGTGTCTATTAGATGACTCTCTATAAAATGTGACCATACGCAGCGTTATTCTGCCCTAGGGACGCCAAAAATACGACAGCAGTAATCATTTACTGTCTAATACTCCACCTATGACCAACAAAAAAAGCACGTTCCCTCTTTAACAATCTACAAGACTAACAAGCATAATAGTTGACGCTGACTTTATTGAGTTACAGTATTACATCGACATTGTCCATGAGTAACTATGCACTGTGATACCTATATACCATTATTAATTTATATCTGTTGTGGTTGTTTCAACAGCACTTGCAGGTATAACTACCTATTGTCAGTATGCATGATGCACTTTCTAGATGTAATAATTTATTATTGCACATTATTACCAGGTTTAGATGCTGGCCATTTCATATATGGTGTGTGAAGTTACAGTTGGCATCAGTATGTGTATTTTATAATGTCTGTCATAAATATAACTCGTGATGATGATGATGAGGATGTTTATGATTCGTACATCCATTGACTGCATTATCTTACAGGTACAGATAAAGTTCCTTAAAAAGCATTAATTGATAAGTATGAAATGTACTTTTATCAATTAATTTCAAAAAGTGAACACTATGTTTTAGTTTTTGTTACCATTTCTAATAGACATGTGCAGATATGCGCTGTGATGACAAATTATTATTTGTCCATATTTGTTATAAAAATTTATCATTCTAGGCCTGGAAAACTTCACTATTTCCTGTTTTAAGCATAACAATCAGGGTGACGGCTCTTCCCTATTTGGAGCATGTTCGACATGGGTTTTTCTGTGCATGTGTAGGGAACAGGAGACTTCTTGCCGGACACACAGCAGGGGAACAGCTGGGGTTACTGACCCCCGCTAACACTATAGCTTGTGTATTGGTCTGTGGACACGACACTTCTGAGCAGCAACTGGCAGTGTTGTAGCCCAGGGAGTAGAGTTCAGGTGGTAGAAAGATGAACATAACAGGAGACGTGGTGAGAATGTGGGCGATGCGGCGGTCGTTTCTCAGGCACTGCAGCATGAAATCAACCATGTGCTGCAGACTCCCAACTGGCCAAGAAACGCTGTCCCCTGCAAGAGGCGTCATCTCTGCCTGCTCTGCATCACCCCACCCTCGCTCTACATACTGACTAGAGCGTTGTGTACCTCCCTCTGGAGCGATGTCTTCCTCCTCCATTGACTCCTCCTCATCCTCCTCACAAAGTGAGCCCTGCCCAGCCCTTTGTGAGGAACCACGTTGCGCTGACTGTCCAGAAGGTGATGGAATTTGTGACTCCTCATCCTCCACCTCTTCCAAAACCTCATCCCTTAGTGCTTGCAGTGTTTTTTGAAGCAGGCAGATAAGGGGGACAGTCAGGCTGACTAGTGCATCATCTGCACTCGCCATCCGCGTTGACTCATCAAACGCACACAAAACGTGGCAGATGTCCTTCATAGAGGCCCACTCAGTAGTGGTGAAGTGTGAACGGCGCAAATTGCGAGTTGATTGCGCCTGATGCAGCTGATACTCCATTACTGCTGGCTGCTGCTCACACAACCGCTCCAACATATGTAACGTGGAATTCCACCTGGTGGGTACGTCACATATGATGCGATGTTCAGGAAGGCGAAATCTGCGTTGCAGAGCTGCAATGCGCGATCTGGCCATGCTGGAACGTCGCAAGTGAGCGCACTCTAGGCGGACCTTGTGCAGCAGTGCATCAAGATCCGGATAGTCCCTCAAAAAACTCTGCACGACCAAGTTGAGCACATATGCCAGACATGGTATGTGAGTGAGGTTGCCAAGGCCCAGAGCTGCCACCAGATTTCAGCCATTGTCACACACTACCAAGCCTGGCTGGAGATTCGCTGGCAAAAACCACACGTCGCTCTCCTGCTTGATGGCATTCCAGAGTTCCTGCGCTGTGTGGCTTAGATTCCCCATGGAAATTAATTTCAGGACGGCCTGTTGACGTTTGGCCACGGCTGTGCTCATATCGGTCACAACAGGTAAGCGTTCACGGGTCCATGTGGAGGTAGACCGTGACGGCTCCTGCAGCGATGATTCTGAGGAACTGGAGTAGGAGGAGGAGTCAATGTGGACAGACTGGATTCCTGCAATCCTTGGAGTTGGCAGAACACGTACAGCGCCACTCGCAAGATCTGTACCCGGCTCCACAACATTGACCCATTGGGCAGTGAGGGAAAGGTATCGTCCCTGGCCATGGGTACTGGTCCACGCATCGGTGGTCAGGTGGACCTTGCTACTGACGGCGTTTAGTAGCGCATGTTTAATTTTTCCCTCAACATGCTTTTGCAGACCAGGGACGGCTTGCCTGCTGAAATAAAATTGGCTGGGCAAATTGTATTGTGGGACTGCCAATGCCATTAAGTTACGGAAACTGTCAGTCTCCACCAGCCTGAATGACAGCATTTCAAGGGACAGGAGTTTTGCAATGCCAGCATTCAGAGCCTGTGCTCGTGGATGGTTTGCCGAGTATGGCCGTCTTTTATCCCATGCCTGTGCTACCGATGGCTGTTTTGTGGCCTGGGAGTGTGAGGATGACAGGGAACTTGCAGCTGTGGGTGGAATAACACTGGGTCTCTGGACAACAGTGACAGAGGTTCTTCCATGGCGATCCTGTGAGGAAGCCGAACCAGCTGTGTGTGAGCTGGAGGAAGAGGCTCCAACACGAGCTGAAGATGTAGGTGCTGCTTTAGGTTGGCCTACATCTCCAGTGTGTCTTTGTAACTCAACCACGTGCTTTGTCCGCACATGTTTCCACATATTTGTGGTATTAAGGTTACTGACACTTTTACCTCTTTTTACTTTTTGATTACACAGCTTGCATTTGACATAGCAAATATCATCTGCAAGTGTGTCAAAAAAGGACCACGCACTGCAAGTCCTGGGAGCGCCCGTTTTGGCTGTTGTAAGAGAACTGCTACGAACGGGTGCCAAACTGGAGCTACAGGCAACCGAGTCTGCAGCCTACCTCTCCCTACTGTTTGGACCTTTGGGGCAATCTCTTCCTCAGAGCTGCTCCCACCACCTTCCTGTTCCTCACGCCATGTTGGGTCTTGGACCTCATCATCTCCACTACCCTCTTCCAACACCTGCTGCTGTTGGGTGGTCTGGCCAGCACCATGCTCAACAGAAACTGGCACCTGAGTCTCATCATCATCAGATGCGTTCTGCGGTGTGCTGACCATCGGCACTGGCTCACCCGCCTCTTCAGATTCAGAGAGACACAGCTGTTGCGCATCACTGCATACTCCCTCTTCTTCACATTCCAGAATGCTGCTTGGCTGGGCCCTGTTTGCAAGCCAACAGATTCTGAGAACAGAAGCAGAAACTCAGCTGGCTCCTTTACAGAGCTCTCTGACTGCCTGGGCAATTTGCAGGCGGTGAAGAGACAGATGGTTGTTCAACAGTGCTGTGGTCCTGAGAGGAGGTGGAAGCAATTGAAGTCGATGCATTGGCTGCCATCCAACCAACAACGGCTTCAATTTGTTCTTCCCGCAGCAGGGGGCTACGCCGAGCTCCTACAAAAGTGCGCATAAAGGAACGCTCACGGGGAAAACTGGTGGATACTGTGTCACTGGGGCGGCAGCAGCCACAGAATCCCCACGTCCTCTCCCTGCTGAAACTCCACGGCCACGACCACGTGCCTTACTTACTCCCTGCCTTCTTCATCTTGGTAGATTGATAAAGAAAGTCAGAAAAGTTATAAGGCCTAAGTGTGGTTATTCCTCAGAGACTGCAGTGAACACTGCAGACAACTGTTCACTAGCTGTGAAAGGCCCCTTTGTGTACTTCTATAGTGTTTGCAACCAATGTATTGTATACGGATGGAAGCGCGTCACACTAATAGATTATATTTTTTTAAAATAGAATGGAGCAGCACCAATTAGAGAAAAATGTGAAGGATGAGGCAGTGACACACGCTCAGCAGACTACAACCAGCAGTGGTTGAAGAACTAACTGGAGCGTAATCTGCACTCAAAAAATGAAAAGCTCACAGACTACAGTGAGCACTGCAGACAACTGTTCAGTAGCTGTAAAAGGCCCCTTTGTGTACTTCTATAGTGTTTGCAACCAATGTATTGTATACGGATGGAAGCGCATCACACTAATAGATTATATTTTTTTAAAATAGAATGGAGCAGCACCAATTAGAGAAAAATGTGAAGGATGAGGCAGTGACACACGCTCAGCAGACTACAACCAGCAGTGGTTGAAGAACTAACTGGAGCATAATCTGCACTCAAAAAATGAAAAGCTCACAGACTACAGTGAACACTGCAGACAACTGTTCAGTAGCTGTAAAAGGCCCCTTTGTGTACTTCTATAGTGTTTGCAACCAATGTATTGTATACGGATGGAAGCGCGTCACACTAATAGATTAGATTTTTTTAAAATAGAATGGAGCAGCACCAATTAGAGAAAAATGTGAAGGATGAGGCAGTGACACACGCTCAGCAGACTACAACCAGCAGTGGTTGAAGAACTAACTGGAGCGTGATCTGCACTCAAAAAATGAAAACCTCACAGACTACAGTGAACACTGCACACAACTGTTCACTAGCTGTGAAAGGCTCCTTTCTGTACTTCTATAGTGTTTGCAACCAATGTATTGTATACGGATGGAAGTGCGTCACACTAATAGATCACTGTTAATTTCAATTGAATGGAGCTGCACCAATTCCACAAAATAAAATAAAAAAAAGAGTCAGTGAGTGACACGTGCAGATGCCTACAAACAGCGGTGGATGCAGAGCAAACTGCAGCGTCACCTGCACTCTCACACACACACCTTGCACAGAGCTGTTAAAACAACACTGCAAGGCAAAAGGAAGCTTTACACAGCGGTTGGTAAACTAGCCTGACTAAAGCACAGTACACAAAATCGCAATCTCTAACTGTCCCTCAGAGTCAGCAGAGCAGCGTTCTGTCCCTAACTGAGTTCACAGCACAGTGACGCTAAAATGGCGGCGGCGGCGCCTTTTATAGTGCATTCTGACATCATTTCAGCAGCCAATCACAGCCATGCCATTAGTTAAGATGACCGCAGCATTACAGGATGTGCCCACACTTCGTAGGATTCCTCATTGGCTGACTAAAATCACAGTGCCTCTCAAAGAATTATGGGAACTTCCGATTCCGGTATACGATATAGAAAAAATATGGAACTAAGTATCGGAATTCCGATACAGCGAATATCGGCCGATACCCGATACTTGCGGTATCGGAATGCTCAACACTACTCTAGAGCAGTGATGGCGAACCTATGGCACGCGTGCCAGAGAGGGCACGCAGAGCCCTCTCAGCTGGCACACGGCCTAGCCTCACCCTTGTTCCATAGCTTACTCTCACAAATTGAGCGGAGCGGAAAGATGATGTCATCCAGCCGCGGCCGGCAGCGCCGCTCAATGTGTGAGAGGAAGTGAGAGGTAGAAAACTGCCAGCGCGCAGAGAGGTGAGTGTGGCCGCTGTGGTCTGTATGTGTGTGTGTGTGTGTGTGTGTGTGTGGTGAGTGCGGCCGCTATGCCAGTGAAGCTGCTGTGGTGTGTGTGTGTGTGTGTGGCCGCTGTGGTGTGTGTGCTGAGTATGGCCGCTCTGGAGAGATGATTGCGGTGATGGGTAGAGGGCCAGTGATGGGGAGAGGGCCAATGATGGGGAGAGGGCCATTGATGGGAGTGATGGTGAGAGGGCCAGTGATGGGGAGAGGGCCAGTGATGGGGAGAGTGCCAATGATGGGAGTGATGGGGAGAGGGCCAGTAATGGGGACAGGGCCAATGATAGGGAGAGGGCCAAAGATGGGAGTGATGGGGAGAGGGCCAATTAAGGGCGTGATGGTGCGAGGGCCAATGAAGGGAGTGATGGGGAGAGTGCAACGATGGTGGTGGGGGAGAGGGCAATGATGGGGCGATGGGGAGGAGGAAATGATGGAGGTGGAATTTCTACATTTCTACATGAATGGGATTATGATGGGGCATATTTCTACATGAAGGGGGTCACGAAGGGGCACGTTTCAGCATGAACGGGATCATGATGGGGCATATTTCTAAATAAAGGGGATCATGATGGGGCATATTTTTGCATGAAGGGGATCATGATGGGGCATATTTCTGCATGAAGGGGATAATGATGGAGCATATTTCTGCATGAAGGGGATCATAATGGGGAATTTCTACATGAAGGGGATCATGATGGGGCACATTTCTGCATGAAGGGGATCATGATGGGGCATATTTCTGCATGAAAGGGATCATGATGGGGCATATTTCTACATGAAGGGGTCATGATGGGGCACATTTCTGCATGAAGGAGATCACGATGGAGCATATTTCTGCATGAATGGGATCATTATGGGGCATTTCGACATGAAGGGGATCATGATGGGCATATTTCTACATGAAGGGGATCATGATGGCGCACATTTTGCATGAAGAGGATCATGATATTGCATATTTCTACATGAAGGGGATCATGATGAGGCAGATTTCTACATGAAGGGGATCATGAAGGGGCACATTTCTACATGAAGGGGATCATGATGGGGCACATTCCTGCATGAAGGGGATAATGAAGGGGCATATTGCTACAAGAAGGGGATCATGATGGGGCTTATTTCTACATGAAGGGGATCATGATGGGGAATATTTCCGCATGAAGGGGATCATGATGGGGCATATTTCTACATGAAGGGGATCATGAAAAAACCCTATATACCAAACGTGGACAAAAGTGAGAGAACCCGGTTGATCTAAATATGGGAAATGAATATGAAGAGTCAAATGTGTATGACAAAAATTATCTTTATTAAACAATGTTGTACAAAAAGCAAAGAATAAAAGCATGAAAGCTTGACAGACAGTAACAGCACCCAATTAATACTCACAGACTAAAATGTGTACCAGGAGCAGTGATACAACAAGCCAAATACACCCATCACCTATGGATGACATATATAATCTAATAGCACTGTGTAACTAGCACTGAGGATATAAATGTGTCCTCAGTATCTAACACCACCGATGTGTGCACATAATATATTGAAAAGAGCTTGTGGAATCAGAGGGCAAAATGCATTGATGAAAATAGTTGAAAGTGAACGCTACCTGGGAGCCTGGAGGGATGCTGTCAGCCTGTCAGCCTGCAAGAACGCGCCCCGACGCGCGTTTCGGTATAACTAACCTTCGTCAGGGGGAAGGGGATCATGATTGGGCATATTTTTGCTTGATGGGATCATGATGGGGCATATTTCTACATGAAGGGGATCATGATGGGACATATTTCTGCATGAAGGGGATCATGATGGGGCACATTTCTACATGAAGGGGATCATGATGGGGCATATTTCTACATGAATGGGATCATGATGGGGCACATTTCTGCATGAAGGGGATCATGATGGGGCATATTGCTACATGAAGGGGATCATAATGGGCATATTTCTGCATGAAGGGGATCATTATGGGGCATTTTGACATGAAGGGGATGATGATGGGGCACATTTCTACATGAAGGGGATCATGATGGGC
>JARQOD010011269.1:0-24049 GCA_033576555.1 Oophaga sylvatica
ATGAATGAGTTCCTCTCCTGGCTGACAGGAGAGGAAGTGGAAAGCTTAATTGATTGCTTTCCACTTTCACTTCAGGTCAGCCAGGGACACAATCAGTGACGTCAGAGGGAACTGGTTAACAAAAATAGGGGATCCCCTTGAAAAAAATTGGCGTGGGGTCCCACCTATTTTTGTTAACCAGCCAGATGAAGCAGACCGCTGAGGCCTGGATTTTCAGGCTGTTAAGGAGCCAAGATCCATGGACCTTGCCAGCCTGATAATACCAGGCCACAGCAGTCTGCATATCTTGGCTGATTAACAAAAATAGGGGATCCCCTCGAAAAAAATTGGCGTGGGGTCCCCCCTATTTTTGTTAACCAGCCAGATGAAGCAGACCGCTGAGGCCTGGTTTTTCAGGCTGGTAAGGATCCAATATCCATGGACCTTGCAAGCCTGATAATACCAGGCCACAGCAGTCTGCTTAGCTTGGCTGGTTAACAAAAATAGGGGATCCCCTCAAAAAAAAAACGGCGTAGGGGTCCCCCTATTTTTGTTAACCAGCCAAGTAAAATGCAGACTGCTGCGGCCTGGTATTAAAAGACTGTCAAGGCCCATGGATTTTGGCCCTCAACAGTCTGATAATACCAGGCTACAGCAGCCCCACATTTGGCGCATCAAAAGATGTGCCAATTGTGGCACTTTACCCGGCTCTTCCCACTTGCCCTGTAGCGGTGGCAAGCGGGGTAATAAGGGGTTATTGTCACCGTTGATTGCACGGTGACAATAAGCCCGGTTAATAATGGAGAGGTGTCAATAAGACACCGATCCATTATTAATCCCAAAGTTATTAAATGTATAAAAAAAAGACACAGCGAGAAAAAAGTATTTTAATGAAATAAGAGACAACACAGTTTTCATTAATTTTATTGTACTCTCATTCCTGCGACGCCATCGATCTCCTGTAAAAAAAGAAAAAAAACAAACCAACAGTATACCACCTGTCCGACGCAGTCCATAGTAACGACAGTCCCACGACGATCCAGCTCTGCTACATCGCAATGACAGGCAGAGCCTGACATCCCGGCGCAGCACAGCTGCTTACCAGCTTCCCCGGCGGTGACGTCATCGGACTGACTGCTTTACGGCCGGGATTACCCAGCAGTCACTGCAGTTATCGTGAGAAACTGCATGTGACCGCCGGGGAAGAGGATGGCGGCCATGAAGCAGTCCAGGACGTGACCGCCGGAGATCTTCTGCCAGGTAAGTGCCGCTGACTCCTGACAGACCCGACCGACGGACACTGACAGTGACAGACCCGACCGACGGACACGGACAGTGACAGTGACAAATCCGATTCCGGTATTCGATATGACGAAAATATCGAAACGAATTATCGAAAGGCCGATAGAGCTAATATCGGCCGATAGCCGATATTTGCATTATCGTATCGCTCAACACTACTCCTGGGACTCTCAAGGTGGGGAGGACGGAGAATCAGGATGAGGATTATGTGGTCCAGACTCTTGGCTAGTGAGAATGGACCATGTGGAAAAGCGGGATGCTGCTGGAAAACATACTAGAAACATCTACCATCCAACTGACCACCTGTGCGCACTGTTCTGGCTTCAAGATTGGTGTCCCGTGCCCTCATGCAACGTGGGACAGCAAGCTAGGTCTCGTGGATGAGCATGTTTGTTGTGCTCCTGCAGCAGACACAGTTTCACCTTGCTCATGGCATCTGTGTGCACAATCAGCAGCATGTCCACTTCCCCGTCCCTTACTGCACGCCTTGCACATTTTAAATTAGGTGTATATTTATATGCCTGCAAACTTTCCGATATTAATAGGGAAAAGAAAATATTTAGCCCTGACAAGGACTGCTGTTTGTACGGTGCAGCACCGTTACACAAGTACTGCAATAGCAATATAAAACCTTGTCTAGATGCCTCTAATCCAAAACTATCATTCCATTGAATGCAGTTTTACTATAGAAAGGAAAATATTAAGCCATGAAAAGGACTGTAGTTGCAACAGCAGTATACCTATAGAAGGACTGTACGGCAATAAACCCTGAGTGTATGCCTGGTCTGAAATACGCTCTCCCTTCTATAACAGCTCTCCCTGAACTGCTTCCTGAGGAGAGTGTGTCGAGCATTGCATCACCGGGTCTTATATAAGACCCCATGAAGCGATGCGACCAGCCAATCACAGTAATGCCAATAGCCAACATGGCTACGGCATTACCGTGTATTTCAGGCAATCCTTGCATATTTATTGGCTGTCTAATAAGTGCCAAATATGCAGGGTGGGGACTCTAGCATGGCGCTCAATCACCCACGATACTCGATTTGAGTAACAAGGGTGCCCAAGCACCTCGATGCTCGATTCAGTATCGAGCAGTACACACTCGCTCATCAATAATCGAGACGTGTGAAGGAGGCCTTAGGGTGCACTCACACTGAATTTTTGAAACAGAAACTCTCCAAATCCTTCTCAAATACTCAAAACTTGATTTTGATGATGTATTAATGTAAGTACTCCTAGAACATTTTTGGTGGCAATTGGGATGGGTTCAGTATGAAAATGTGGCCCTTGGACAAAAAAAAATGTTGTGCACCCCTGGCTTATAGGGTTTCTTTTATCAGATCCGAGTCTTTTTGCAAAAATGTACATGTCTTAAACTGCAGCAAATTGTACTGTGTCTATTACAGGTTTCATTCAAAGTAAAACAATCTCTGAAATAAGTTATTTCCAAATCCAAGCAGTTTGTCTTTGTGTTGAGCCTTGAGCTATAGAACAACAATTACATAAAGTTTTCATAGCAAACTGCTACAACAAGCAAACAAACATGAGTGATAACCTATTCAGCGTTGCCCCCACAGTTTTGTAAAGTATTAAAGTACACTAGTAACAAGAATAATGCTTTGAGATGAACTCTGTGATGAATGCATTTATTGTGGTGGTTATGAAGAGAACAGCCTTAGATTACTAGACTAATGGAAAAAGCACATATTAGGGATGAAACTGGGTTTATGAGGAAGGAATAGACAACATGTATAATGTAATATATTGATAGTAGCTTGTCAAAATTATTCACCCTCCTTTGCATTTTTTGTGTGTTTTGCTACCTCACAACCTGGAATTTTTTTTATTTTTTTTAGGCTTTGGTTTTCTTTTTTTGTGACGCAAACAACAAATAGGACAAAATAAATGAAAACTCTAGTGTGCGTAACTATTCACCCCCCTAAACGTCAGTACGTTGTAGAGCCTCCTTTTGCAGGAATTACAGCTGTAAGTCGCTTTGGATAAGTCTCTATTAGGTTTCCACATGTTGCCACTGGGATTTTTGCCCACTACTCTAGACAAAACTGCTCCAGCTCCTTCAAGTTAGATGGTTTTCTCTGTGAACAGTTATTTTCAAGTCTGACCACAGATTCTCAACTGGATTAAGGTCTGGGCTTTGATTAGGCCACTCCCAAACATTTACTTGTTTCCCCTTAAACCCCTGTTGCTTTAGCAGTATGCTTTGGGTCATTGTATTGTTTGAAGGTGAACCTCCGTCTCAGTCTCAGATCACTGAACCAGGTTTTGCTCAAGAATATCTCTGTATTTTGTACCATCTATCTTCCCCTCGACTAAAACCATTTTCCCTGTATTATTATTATATATTTATATAGCGCCATTTATTCCATGGCGCTTTACATATGAAAAGGGGAAAAATATAGACAGATACAATAAACATGTGCTAGACAAGGGACGCATAAGTACAGAAGAAGAGAGGACCCTGCCCGCGAGGGCTCACAGTCTACAGGGATGGGTGAGAATACACTAGGAGAGGGTAGAGCTGGTTGTGCGATGGTTCAGTACACTGAGGATCATTGCAGGTTGTAGGCTTGTCGGAACAGGTGGGTCTTCAGGTTTTTCTTGAAGGTCTCCGTTGTTGGTGAAAGTCTGATGTTTTGCGGCAGAGAGTTCCAGAGTATGGGGAAGCCCGGGAGAAGTCTTGTATGCGGTTGTGGGAAGAAGAGATGAGGGGGGAGTCGAGAAGGAGATCTTGAGAGGATCGAAGGTTGCGTGTGGGTAGGTAGCGGGAGACCATGTCACAGATGTATGGAGGAGAAAGGTTGTGGATGGCTTTGTATGTCATGGTTAAGGTTTTGAACTGGAGCCTCTGGGCAATAGGAAGCCAGTGAAGGGCCTGGCATAGTGGGGAGGCAGGGGAATAGTGGGAAGACAGGTGGATTAGTCGTGCAGCAGAGTGTAGGATGGACTGGAGTGGTGCCAGAGTGCTAGAGGGGAGGCCAGACAGTAGGAGGTTGCAGTAGTCGAGGTGGGAGATGATAAGGGCGTGCACTAGTGTTTTTGTGGTTTCATGGTTGAGGAATGAGCGGATCCGGGAAATATTTTTGAGTTTGAGGCGGCAGGAGGTGGCGAGGGCTTGGATATGTGGTTTGAAAGAGAGGGCAGAGTCGATGATCACCCCGAGGCACCGAGCATGTGGGACTGGGGAAAGCGAGCAGCCATTGACATTGATGGATAGGCCTGGTGGAGGGGTAGAATGAGGTGGGGGAAAGATGATGAATTCTGTTTTGTCCATGTTCAGTTTGAGAAAGCGAGCAGAAAAGAAGGCTGAGATAGCAGACAGACACTGTGGGATTTTGGTCAGTAGGGAGGTGAGTTCAGGTCCAGATAGGTAGATCTGCGTGTCATCTGCTGCTATAAAACATCCCCACAGTATGATGCTGCCACCACCATTTTACACTGTGAGGATAGTCTTCTTGGGATGAGGAATTGCATTTGTTTAGTGCCAGACATAGCATTTACCATGGCCAAAGAGTTCCAGTTTTTGTCTCATCTGACCACATCACCTTCTTCATACATTTGGGGAGTCTCCCACAAGTCTTTAGACAAACTCAAAGCGAGCCTTACAATTTGTGTATACGTAAAGGCTTTTTTCTGCCCATAAAGGCCAACTCTATGGAGTGTACGGCTTATTGTGGTCATATAGACAGACACTCCAGTCTCTGCTTGGGAACTCTGCAGCTCCTTCAGGGTTACCTTTGATCTCTGTCCTGCCTATCTGATTAATGCCTCCTTGCCTGGGCTGAAAGTTTTGGTAAGTGGCCCTCTCTTGGTAGGTATATTGTGGTACCATTTTCTTTCCATTTGATGATAATGGATTTGATGATGCTCTGGAGCAGGGCCAATGAGACCACCGGGCCAAACCAGGCAAATGCAAGGACCCTGACCAAGCTGGGGGTTCCATTCGCCGTTGAGCACACGGAACGCTATGAGGCCCGTGAGTCTGGGGAGCCCAGTGTCGGCACCAGCGAGTGTGCCCCCTGCTTGCTCAGGGCCCCGGCACTTGCAATACTTACCTCTCTCAGCTCCAGTGTGTTTTGTGTCTCCTGACTCTGTGACATTTCAGGTCAGAGGTCCGAAAAGGCGTCACTGAGGAGTTCGGACCTGCGTCCAGCAAGGAGAGGTGAGTACTTAATTTTTTTAATGTATGGAGCTATATATGGGGCCCATTCTGTAGGGAGCATTATATGGGTCCCATACTGTATGAAGCAAAATATGGGGCCCATACTGTATGGAGCAATATATGGGGCCCATTATGTGTGGGGCAATATATGGGACCCATTCTGTATGGAGCAATATATGGGGCCCATTTTGTATGAAGCAATATATAAGGCCCATTCTGTATGGAGGATTATATTGGGCCCATTATTTTGTATGAAGCAAAATCATGGGGCTCATTATACTGTATGGAGGACTATGTGATGCCCATAATATATGGAGGACTATACTGTCCAGTCTAAAATGGAAACTTTTGAATCTCCCCAGGGTACGCATGCTTTGCTGCGAGGATTCGCTGGTTTCTGAGCTATTGTAGAATTTACAATAGATATCACTCATGTAATGTAAGAAGTAAGTGAAATCTTTACTATACCTATATTTCTCTGCCGTATCTGTGCATCGTGAATAGTGGTATGTGTTAAAAGGGCCCACTGAGACTTTTTGGCCCGTGACCCATGAAAACCTGGAGTCGGCCCTGCTCCGGGGGATCATCAGAGATTAGGATTTTTTTTAACCTGACCCTGACTTCTTAGCAACTTTGTCCCTGGCTTGTGTGGAGATCTCCTCGGTCTTCATGGTGTTGTTTTGTTAGTGGCGCCTCTTGCTTAATGGTGTTGCAGCCTCTGTGGCCTTTCAGAAAAGGTAAAGTATGTATACTGACCGACCATGTGACACTTAGATTGCACACAGGTGGACTTCCTTTCTTTAAGCATCTGAATTATGAAGGTAATTATTGCACCAGAAATTTTAAGGGGAATTATAGAAAAAGGGGTGAATACAAATGCACATGCCAATCTTTAGTTATTTGATCCCATACATTTAATTTATGCTTATATTTTTCTCACTTCACTTCACCAACTTAGACTATTTAGTGCTGATGCATCATACACAAATCAAATTACAGTATAAAACTTTTAAACACAGATTGTAATGTAACAAAATAGATAAAAAAAAAGCCAAGGGGAGGTGAATACTTTTGCAAGCCGCTGTAAGCGCATCGGTTGTGCCATATGTTTTACAGCTTGACAAACCCTTGTAAACACCACAATATCCAGTGTAATGCCTTTTCATCACGCACTGTCCATTCTAATTTTATCAAGATGAAAAAAAAACGGAATTTCTCTTTTGAGATAATGTTTTCTAACTGCCTGGTTGCTTATCTGAGATGTTACACTTGTCTCCCAGGGTTTGCACACTTCTCATTTTTACTGTCCACCTTCATGTGAGCAATAAGCTCATTTGTCCATTGAAACACTGTTCATAATAATTAAAAAAAATAAGAAATAAATGTGCCAAGTCTGTATATATTTTTTAATAATCAAGCTTGACCATAATAAAGGATACTGGCACAGTGTTTGAGATGCTGCAATCCCATAACGTAGCCTTCCTCATTTTTGTAGCTACTGGTAATGCAGTCTGCATGCAGATGTGTCTTTCCATAACTTTTCCCTAAACCTAACGTATCCTGAGATACAAGGAAGATCTGCTGATGACAATCAAAGGGTTTTGTATTTGAATAAAATATCAGAACGAAAAATAAGCTAATTTTTGGTCATTGTTTGATCAAATATAAGTTATGTGATGAATCATGAGTCCCATGGTCAGTCCAGGCATTATTGTCCCTATATAGCCTTTGAAATATGGCTGTCTAACGTTGACCTTAGACCAGAGATTGTTAAAATACATCAGATTTATCATAGTTAATCCTGTTAGTCTGCAATATGAAAAATTTATCAGTCTAGCCCCAATCATCGTTAAAAATTTGAGTATTTATTTTAGAGCCAAAATGGTTATTGATTTTTCTTCATTTTTATGCTATTTTTTCATTCCTCATCATGTTTTTTGCTTTCTCGGATATGGCTTTCACCATTCAGATGCTTTTAGCTGTAATGTACTATGACGTGCAAGCCAGAATCAAATTCAGGGACATGCCATAAGATCTAAATGTACGTCATATGTCGTGAAGGGATAAAAGAGGTTGTCCGTTTTAAGACAATTTCTGCTCTTACTGCAGTTTGTTACAACATAACAAACAGCGCTGGACTCGCCTTTCCCAGGTCCACTGTCTAGTGCCTGGCATTGGCTATGGCGCTAATATCCAGTCAACAGCACAGCACCCAATGAGTGAGCTCATCGGCACTGAAGAAGGCGTTCCATCTACAAGGGTAAATAAACTGAGCTCACTGATTTGCTGCTGAGCTGTTGACGTGACATCAGCTCCGCAGCCAATAGCAGACATCTAGTGCATGGGCAGAGTCTCGAAGTTGTTGGATTCAGGAAAGGTGAGAGTACGATGCATTGTTATTTTTAATAATTTCTGCCCCGGCCAAAGTTTATCTGATAGGGAACAAACCCTTTTATTCTCATATTTTGTGATAAATGATCAAAAATGTATTTGCCGTGGTAACAATAGACATAAAAAATATTTTTCTGTTATCTCAACAGAATTTTGAGTTTCCATAATATCTGTACAATATGTGCTTGCTCATGACACATATTCCCCTACATCTGATGCTCCAGATATCGTCTCCTCAGAAGTGAAAGATGTATGTTCCTGATAAGCTGGGAACCTCAGTCTAGTTTATTTTATTTTTCATTCTTATGCCCTAAATCAGGTTTTGTGCATGTCAGAGGAGGCTCAGATGTGAAGCGATTGGGACAGTAGCCTAGGAGATGAGGAGGACAATGGCTGATATTGTAACCTCACTCAGAGATAAGATCTGGAGTCTGTTCCTCTTTCTGTTGACTGATGGAACAGTTGTGTCTGTGGTTTAGTTCTTTTCTCATTTGACATTTTAGGTAGAAATAGGGCAATTACTTATCTAAGGAAAGACGCTGCAGTTTGTTATCGCTGTGTTTGGAAGTATCAGCAAAGAAGCTGAGGATAGGCTCATTATCCCCCCATGGTGGCATAAGCCGTTTTACATCTATCTGACTCTGAAATACAGTTCCATCTAATAAATGGATAAACCAACTGTGAAAACTTGAGTCCTTTCACGTTCTAGTTTTAGTAGGTGCGTCTCTCACGTAATGGAGGGGAAACGTGAAAATTTCTTTTGGTGGGATGCCTTTTTTTACCTAGCCTTTAAAGGAAAATATTACATAAATTTATATATTCTGCCATTTTCTTCATCAACGTATAAAACAAATGCTCATCTCAACACGGACAATTGAATACTGACGATTGTATAAGAACCCTTGATTGTTTATACAAAAGCCCAGTACCTTCAGAAATAAGTTATATACATACTGTATCATTAGAATATTTTAATAACATGTCTTAATGAAACAATAAAGTCCTGTCAGCATAAATGCTGTCATTTCAAGAAAGAATTAAGAAACACAACAAGAATAGGATTAAAGGGGATCTTTCAATCGATTCATGTTGCCTGATCCACCGGTAGTCCAGGTATGGCTTTATCTGAAATGCTACGATGTTTCAGAGAAAACATAGCTTGAAAAGCTAGCCGGGCACTATATGGAAGGACCTGACTTGTAGCTTTTCCCCTCCCTGCTCCAGTTGATTGACAGGTCTCTCCCGATGTACACACATGGGAGAGACCTGTCAATCAACCATAGCAGTGTGGGGAGAAGCTGGCTTAGGGTGGTGCCACCATTCTTGACACTCCCTATTGTCCCCCAATTCTCCAAACTTTGTTTTCTGCTAATGCGTTTGAGAGAAAAACATACCTGTCTGCAATTGTTCAGCCGGGCTCTGAATCATGCTGTCCTCAGTTTGGGCAACATGAATCGACTGACAGATCTGTCACCAGCTTGCAGAATATAAAAGACATACATCATAAAATAGATCTAGTGGACCTGATAAGATTGAAGTACTTATTTCGAAAAGACATTTCAGGAATACCTGTATAATCCTTTGTGAAAAGTCCCCTGTCTAACATTAAAATGATCATTTACCAGTTAGAGTCATAAAATGCTCATTTTAATATGAGACTTCTACAATCATTCTGAAATGAATGTCATTTTGTCACCTAAAAACAACACTGACATGAGTAGTATAGGAACTGTATTACTCATCAAACTCAAATCTGACAGGTCGACACGCCCCCTATCATTTAATCCGTCTCCCTGGGACTTGATCCAGGTCATCACGCCCCCTGGCTGAACTTTGCTCAGGCTGGGAAATCTGAGCTGCTGGATTTGTGAATTTCAATCAAAGTGATTTATTCGTCTCTATTGATATTTTATTCAGTGACTTTGATTAGTCTGTGGAGTATTAGTGTATTAAAGAGGAGAGAAACTTTTAAGGACCCAGTAAATGTATAAGGAGTTCTAGTTAAATACAGACTTCTGTATATAACTAGTATATAATGATTTTTAGTGAATTAAAGAGTGAATCTTGATCTTTTTTGTGGAGAGAAACTTTTAAGGTCCCAGTAAATGCATGTAAAGCACTACTGTGGTGGATAGATGTATCAAGCTGCTAAAATGTGTTTATTTTTTAGTATTATCCAGGATATAAGTTTTAAACTACAGCTGCAAAGGCAGTTTAATTTGAAGTATCACCTTATAACACATTTGGAATTATGACGCTCAACTTATAGTTTTATTCAGTATATATATTTTTAGCTTGGCAGTGTATCTAAGGCTTGTGTTGTGTTGTGTATAGCCCCAGGCATGTTGAGGCATGTTTAAAACTGACGAGACTTATAACCCCGTCTCATTGTACGGGCATATTATGTATATGGCCGTGTTACAATATTACAGAATGGTTTATTCGTATTTTAAAAAAGCAATGACACGGTATTGTAAAAACAAGGTTACAAGATTTTATTGTAATAAATACAACTCAAAGACATTTCAAACATTTAAAAGTACATACAGAATGAAATAAAAAGTGTCACATGCACAATTAACAAATAGCAGCACACACACGATAAAATAGATAATTAACAAGTACATAGGCTACATCGTGAGCCACATGGTTGGCAGTATCGGTAGAGACCTTTTTTTAGGTAGTAGAGTTCCCCTTGTGGTGCCTAATGACGGTGAGTGCAGCGAGTGAATTGTGCGGGGTGCGGGGTCTAACCTCATCGATGTAGATACACCACCGCTGGAGGACATTTTTAATTCGTCTAAATGTTGTCTAGTAGTGTGATTACCCACAACAGTAGAGGGTATATTCAGCTCGGCCATAGCTCGCATAAACGATTCCCAACCCCTAGGTAAATTCCTGACGGTCAGAGCGTGACTCTGCGTTGTACTACGTACTAAATCCACTAAGTTAGACCCGGGTATTACAGAGCCTTTGAAAATAAATTTGTCTTTATCATTCCAATCTGTCACACTCTTATTCTGGAGTAGTCTGTTTAGTAAAAATTCAGCATTCTTTTTATATCTTTGGTTTATATGACCTACAATTTCAGCGATCTCGTGATTTTTTTTATCGGTGACGGTATTTGGCGGCTGTTGATGCTCAGGATCCTGAGGACTAACGAGATTTAAAGTTGTCAGTTCTTTTGAGCTGCGTTTCGTATGTACCAAGTAGCGCTCCAGCACGGTGCTATACATTTTAATTTTCACATCGTCGGGGATGTCGCGGCGCTGTAAAACGGAGTTAATTTCATCATCGAGGCGTCGTATAGTAGTTTCGCGTATGCTCTCGGGGATTGGTGTCCTTAGCTTATGTAGCTCATGTTTGGGGACTAGATACATTTTCTCAGCATGCTCCATTATTTGCCCGCGAGCAGACTCGTTATTATGGGTATTGCAAAGCCTAAAAGAGGACCGATAAAGCCACCGGTCTGATTCAGTACCCGTTTCTTTTTCTTTATGGACTGCGCTCTATCGCTAATGGTTCTTATAGCTTTACGCCACTTCTTCAGTATGCCTTTTTGGCGCTCTTTCAACGGGATTCTGCCTTTTAAGATGTTTAAAGCAATCTCACCTATAGCGGTGATTAAATCCACGCTCGCATTGCGCAAAATAGATTTCCGGACGGATGGGGTTGCCTTCACCAGGGTTTTTAAGAGAGCCCAGTTACGCCGGAGTCTCTCGACATCTTTACAGCACAACGCATACAGCGTGGAATGTGCGAGCCCGCATAAAATTCACTTTTTAGAAGCGATTTTCTTCTGCACATAGACAGCTGATAACGCCGGTGGAAACAACCCCGTCCGTAAGCGGTGATCCTCCGGTGTATTAGCTCTCAAATCGACCAGCAAATACCCATAAGGCTCCCGCGTAGCATCCTCAAAGGCTTCTAGGAAAAAACGTGTTTTTCCGGGGTACATCTGACGAGCTAGTGTTAAAATTTGTAATTTATCTCGAGGGTTGTTAAAAAGGACCATGTACTTTGTGTTTAAATTTATGGTGCGGCTTTTCTTACCCTGACAAAATATGTTTTGTACCAGGTAGAAAATACTGAGATTTCTGTGGTGCACATACTTGGTGAACGCTTTTTCTATCTCACAATTTTCGCTAGCGCTATCCATGAGATCATCAACAATCGCCAAATTCACCTTGCCCGGTGGGAATAATTCATCATCTACGAATGTATTCGGCAGACCCTCCACAAATCTGGTGTTGGGAAAAGAGAGAGAGATTTCATCATATAGCTTCTGCCAGCATGAATAAAACCAAACAATATTATCCGGCTTGTGAGAAAAACTACTTTCAATATTATACAGCAATTGTTTTACAAAATAACTCTTTCCAGAATTAGACGGCCCCGCTAGAATGCACGAGAGCGGGTGTTGTAGCCTCGTGTCCATCACAATACTGTGCTAATAGCCGTACGGCAGTGTGGTGAATTCGTCTAGTAGTCGACGCTTTGTGTAGACACACTTCTGGGTCTTTTGTAGGACACGGGATTCAATATTCCAATATTTTTTATCTCTCACAATGCCCTGCTGCTGTACGACGATGCGCTTCTGAGTTTCTGCGTCTGAATTACGGGGGTAGTCCAGAACTAGATCTTTCAGACTGCTAAAATTGATAGATTGGGAGTTACCAACATTTAGCGTTATTCCCTTAACTTTTAAGACAGTCTTCCCTGTGTTGAGCTTGTACCCGTAAGTTTTGGGCCCTGCAGAAACAAACTCTGTGATGTATGTGCCCTCGGGTATCTCACTCGTCAATTCCCCCAGGTAATCGCCTAGAGGCGGCTGCCACTCACCTTCCCTGTGCACAAAAATAACTGAATCTGTGTCGTGATAAAGGCACCTCTCCTGCAGCCTGTCCAGCAGAGAATAGAGCTCTAGCCGCGCATACGCTGTGGTAAAGCAGGCTATAAAGATGTTTGTGTTTTTGTTGACTGTGTGGTGCCCCTCCGCATATTTCCAGTTAATGGTAGCGGTTTCGTCATCGATAAAATCCAGCGTAGAAATGTCATAGTATGGCAGGAAGAGATACCTAAAAAGCTCATCAGGATCCCTAACAATCTTGGTGCTTGGTAGATTGGCCTTCTGAGCAAACTTTCCCCATAAAGAATTTAAGAAAAGTTTGGAGATCTGTCTTTTAGCGGGGTTGACGGCTATATTTTCAGGTCGTAACCGTACACCCTCTTTTTCAAGAAAACTGTCAATGTACTGCTTTTTCTTGGTATCATCAGTGCACCAGCTAGGATACCCTGAAGCCTCCTGCTTATCCCTAAGGTGTAATTTAATGAAGCGAGCAAACAGATCATCACTGGTGTTTGGAAAATGCCATATTTCATAGATGCGGGCGATCCGGTACCCTTTATCTATCGCCAGCTCGAGCTCTATGGTGCACCAGGTACCTGTCAGGGAGCGTTCTTCATCACTATGACGGCACTCCTCTGCCTCTGAATTTACAGCGCATGTATAGCAAAGGGGGAACATCAATTTTTTGTTGAGTTTTACAGGTAGAACGGGAAAAAATAAATCTCTCGGGGGATAGACCTTGACTCTAGCTAAACCAAAGTATTTTTTAATGAAACCAAAGTTGTCATAGATGATGTCGGGGTGACCTACAGGGTATGTTTTAGTTTTGTTTACAAAGGGGTACAGACTGGTGAAGTCGTAGTAATGTAAAGTCTCATCAGCTTCAACCTGGTGATAGAGCTTAATGGCGTTAGTTCGACCCCCATAAAGCGCATCGCGGGGTCTAAGGGAGCGGGAAAATCCATTTGATGGAGAAATGCCTGGAGGTTAGAATAGTTTTTAACCATTTCACGCCACTCGTGCTCCCATATCACTCTTATGGTGTACCCGCGCAGCTGCAGGTAACGCTTTTTAGCTAAAAAGACATGATATAACTGACCGTAGGTGGTGTTTGTAACTTTATTTGTATCATTCTCATTATAGCACGATGGGCACCCGTGGAAAAAACAGCCTTGAAATTCAAAAGCTATGTGCTGGCCGTTAACATAGGCATAACCATCTAGAAAATACTGACCGAGTTGTTTCTCACCTCCTCTTAAGGCATGCTGAATGTCAATGTTCTCAGTATGCGCTACATACATGAGCCATTGTATAGCGGCGGATGAGTAGCGCTTTTTCGTCTTGTGATAATTATCACCCGGTAAAATGGCGATCGTTTTTTTCGGGTAGAAATTTAAACCGATACATTGACATACATACAGAGGCCAGGGTGATGAGTTGAAAAGGATCAATACAGCTGCTCTCCACAACCATTTCTTTTTGAATGTCACAGTATTTTTTAACACTTTTCAGCGTCATTTCCATAATGCGTTCTCTATAGATCTCACAGGCGCGTCTCAAAATTTCAACATCCTGTTTGCAGTATGATTTTAGTTCACTCTTGAAGTCAAAAACTGTGTGTTTCTCACCCTCATGCCAGGACAGGAACTCTACCTTCTCAGCCGGGGCCATGTACTCCAACCCATAATATTTCACATCGGGTATGGGACCTACATAGCTTTGGTTTTCTCGGGTGTTAAAAAAGTGTGGAAAATGACCTTTGGCACCTGAAAAGCCCATGGCCTGAGGTAATTTACTGAGCTTCATGGGGATAAAATTTAGCGAATCTATGAATCTTATAGACAAATCGGGCACCGTCACACACAAGAGGCGGCCACCTTGGGCTATCAGCTTTACCTGTAGCTTTTCAAAAATCAGCTCCTTAACCCCTTAACGACCGCCGATACGCCTTTTAACGGCGGTCATTAAGGGTACTTAAACCACAGCGCCGTTAATTAACGGCGCTGTGGAAAAAGTGAATAGCGCCCCCCAGAGGCGCATTTTCTCCGGGGTCTCGGCTACCGGGGGTAGCCGAGACCCCAGAGAACATGAATCGGGTCGGTTTTTACCGACACCGATGTTGCGATCGCCGTTATTAACCCTATAACGGCGACCGCAACAAAAAAAAAAAAAAAAAAAGTTGTGCCATTTAATTTCTCTGTCCTCTGATGTCATCGGACATCAGAGGACAGAGAAAAAGGGTCCCCAGGACCCCCATGTGGCCCCCAATAAGATCCATGTGGCCCCCGGGCCCTCCGGTGTCCCCCGGTGCCGGCGCCGTTAAGACAATGGCGGGCGCATGCCCAGTGCGCCCGCCGCTATGTGCCGCTGTGCTGGTGGGGGGATGTGCAAATATTCTCTGGGGTCTCGGCTACCGGGGTAGCCGAGACCCCAGAGAACATGTTCCGGGTCGGTATTCACCGATCCCGGTGTTGCGATCGCGGCTATGCAAGCATAGCCGCGATCGCAAAAAAAAAAAAAAAAAAAAAAAGATTTCTCTCCCCTCTGATGTGATCGCACATCAGAGGGGAGAAGATGAGGGTCCCCCGGTCCCCCGATCGCCCCCCGTATACTTACCGGTGTCCTCCGTCCTCCCGCAGGCCCCAGGATCCCGGCTTCTTCTCCCTGCAAAACAAAAATGGCGGGCGCATGCGCAGTGCGCCCGCCGATCTGCTTTGGCGGCAGATTCAAATTTTTTTTCATTCATTCTCATAAAAGTACATTTTGATCACTGTGATAAACTATCACAGTGATCAAAATAAAAAAAACAGTACATAACCCCCCCATTTATCACCCCCTTAGTTAGGGACATATAATAAAAAGTAGAAATTATATTTATTTTCATTTTTCTGTTAGGGTTAGGGTTATAATTAGGGTTAAGGTTATAATTAGGGTTAGGGTTAGCATTAGGCTGGTTTCACACATCCGGTGTGCGCCTGACGGCGCCCCCGGCATTTAGCCGCAGCGCCGCATCAGAAAATCTGATGCGCCGCATGCGTTTTTTTGCATTGACTTGCATTAGCGCCGGATGGCGCCGCATGTCAATGCGTTGCATGCAGTTTTGTCCGGATGCGGCGCAAATGTACATTGCGGCGGCCGGACAAACGCTGCATGTAACGTTTTTTGTTTTTGCCGGATGGTTTCTGATGTCTCCGGGCATCAGAAACCATCCGGCAAAAAACCGCATGCGGCCGCCGGCGGCGCATCAGGTTTTCTGATGCGGCGCTGCGGCAAAATGCCGGGGGCGCCGACAGGCGCCCGCTGGAAGTGTGAAAGCAGCCTTAGGGTAAGGGTTATAATTAGCGTTAGGGTTAGGCTGGGTTCATACTGCGTTATGGCAGTCCGTTAGACGGACTGCGTTACACCGCGGTATAACGCAGTCCGTTAACGCTGCCATTCACCCCCATTTGAGGGCGCATCGCGACGCATGCCGTAAAGCGGCATGCGTTTGCGACGTGCCATCATTCAGTGACGGAGCCTCGGACGCGGGCTGCAGCGTTTGGGCTCCGTCACCGCTAGCGCAGATGAATCATCTGCTGATTCCTCTGCGCTAGCGGGTATAGCATAATGCGATCGCGTTATGCTATACCATTACCAGCCCGTAAATGCTATGTGTTGAACGGGCTGGTAAAACGCAAAATGAACCTAGCCTTAGGGTTAGGGTTATAATTAGGGTTAGAATTAGGGTTAGGGTTACAATTAGGGTTAGGGTTATAATTAAGGTTATAATTAAGGTTAGGGTTACAATTAGGGTTGGAATTAGGGTTGGGATTAGGGTTGGGATTAGGGTTAGGGGTGTGTTGGGATTGGGGTTGGAGCTAGAATTGAGGGATTTCCACTATTTAGGCACATCAGGGGGTCTCCAAACACGATGTGGCGTTCAAAAAGTCAAATGGCGCTCACTCCCTTCCGAGCCCTGCCGTGCGCCCAAACAGTGGTTTACCCCAACATATGGGGTATCAGCGTACTCAGGACAAATTGCACACCAATTTTGGGGTTCTAATTTCTCCGATTACCCTTGGGAAAATAAAAAATAGCTGGCTAAAAAAATCATTTTTGAGAAAAAAAATGATTTTTCATTTTCACGTCTCTGCGTTTATAAATTTCTGTGAAGCACTAGGGGGTTCAAAGTGCTCACCACACATCTAGATAAGCTCCTTAAGGGGTCTAGTTTCCAAAATGGGGTCACTTGTGGGGGGTTTCCACTGTTTAGGCTCATCTGGGGCACTGCAAACGGAACATGACCCCCACCAACGTCTGCATTCCAAAACGTTATTACTTCCTTTCCAAGCCCTGCTGTGCGCCAAAACAGTTCCCCCCCCCACATATTTGGTATCAGCGTACTCAGGACAAATTGGACAACAACTTTTGGGGTCCAATTTCCTTGTGAAAAATCAAAAATTTGGGACTAAAAAATCATTTTTGTGGAAAATTGATTTTTTTTTTTTCACACCCAGGCATTATAAACTTTTGTGAAACACTTGGAGGTTCAAAGTGCTCACCACAGATCTAGATAAGTTCCTTATGGGGTCTAGTTTCCAAAATGGGGTCACTTGTGGGGGTTTTCCACTGTTTAGGCTCATCTGGGGCACTGCAAACGGAACATGACCCCCACCAACGTCTGCATTCCAAAACGTTATTACTTCCTTTCCAAGCCCTGCTGTGCGCCAAAACAGTTCCCCCCCCCCACATATTTGGTATCAGCGTACTCAGGACAAATTGGACAACAACTTTTGGGGTCCAATTTCCTTGTGAAAAATCAAAAATTTGGGACTAAAAAATCATTTTTGTGGAAAATTGTTTTTTTTTTTTTCACACCCAGGCATTATAAACTTTTGTGAAACACTTGGGGGTTCAAAGTGCTCACAGCGGATCTAGATAAGTTCCATAGGTGGTCTAGTTTCCAAAATGGTGTTACTTGTGGGGGGTTTCCACTGTTTAGGCGCATCAGGGCTCTCCAAACGCGACATGGTGTCCAATCTCAATTCCAGCCAATTTTGGTTTGAAAAAGTCAAACGGTGCTGCTTCCATTCCAAGCCCTGCCGTGCGCCCAAACAGTGGTCCCCCCCCATATATGGGGTATCAGCATACTCAGGACAAATTGTACAACAACTTTTGTTGTCCAATTTCTCCTGTTACCCTTGTGAAAATAAAAAATTGGGGACTAAACGATCAGGTTTGTGGAAAAAATATGATTTTTTATTTTCACGCCCGGGCGTTATAAACTTCTGTGAAGCACTTGGGGCTTCAAAGTGCTCACCACACATCTAGATAAGTTCCTTAGGGGTCTAGTTTCCAAAATGGGGTCACTTGTGGGGGTTTCCACTGTTTAGACACATCAGGGCCTCTACAAATGCGACATGGCGTCCAGCCAATTCCGCGTTGAAAAAGTCAAACGGAGCTCCTTCCCTTGCGACCTCTGCCGTGCGCCCAAAAAGTGGTTTACCCCAACATATGGGGTATCGGCATGCTCAGGACAAATTGCACAAAAACTTTTGGGGTCTTGTTACCCTTGGGAAAATAAAAATTGGGGTGAAAAGATCATTTTTGTGGAAAAAATATGATTTTTTATTTTCACGGCTCTACGTTATAAACTTGTGTGAATCACTTGGAGGTTCAAAGTGCTCACCACACATCTAGATAAGTTCCTTAGGGGGTCTAGTTTCCAAAATGGGGTCACTTGTTGGGGGTTTCCACTGTTTAGGCACATCGGGGGCTCTCTAAACGCGACATGGCATCCAGCCAATTCTGCGTTGAAAAAGTCAAACAGCGCTCCTTCCCTTGCGACCTCTGCCGTGCGCCCAAAAAGTGGTTTACCCCCACATATGGGGTATCAGCATGCTCAGGACAAATTGCACAAAAACTTTTGCTGTCTTATTACCATTGGGAAATTAAAAATTGGGTGAAAAGATCATTTTTGTGGAAAAAAAATTTTTTTTTTTTTTCACGGCTCTAGGTTATAAACTTGTGTGAAGCACTTGGAGGTTCAAAGTTCTCACCACACATCTAGATAAGTTCCTTAAGGGGTCTTGTATCCAAAATGGGGTCACTTGTGGGGTGTTTCCACTGTTTAGGCACATCAGGGGCTATCTAAACGCGACATGGCATTCAGCCAATTCTGCGTTGAAAAAGTCAAACGGCGCTCCTTCCCTTGCGACCTCTGCCACGCGCCCAAAAAGTGGTTTACCCCCACATATGGGGTATCGAAGTATTCAGAAGAAATTGCACAACAAATTTTGTAGTTCATTTTTTCTTTTAACACTTGTGAAAATAAAAAAAACTTGGTTCCGAAGTAAAGCTTTTGCAAAAAAAGTTAAATGTCAATTTTTTCCTTCCACATTGCTTCAGCTCCTGTGAAGCACTTGAAGGGTTAATAAACTTCTTGAATGTGGTTTTGAGCACCTTGAGGGGTGCAGTTTTTAGAATGGTGTCACTTTTGGGTATTTTCTATCATATAGACCCCTCAAAGTGACTTCAAATGTGATGTGGTCCCTAAAAAAAAATGGTGTTGTAAAAATGAGAAATCGCTGGTCAACTTTTAACCCTTATAACTTCGTAACAAAAAAAAATTTTGGTCCCAAAATTGTGCTAATGTAAAGCAGACATGTGGGAAATGTTATTTATTAAGAAATTTGTGTGACATATCTCTCTGATTTAAGGGCATAAAAATTTAAAGTTTGAAAATTGTTAAATTTTCAAAATTTTCGCCATATTTCCGTTTTTTTCATAAATAAACACAAGTCATATCAAAGAAATTTTACCACTAACGTGAAGTACAATATGTCACGAAAAAACAATCTCAGAATCAGCGGGATTCGTTAAAGCGTTCCAGAGTTATAACCTCATAAAGTGACAGTGGTCAGAATTGTAAAAATTGGCCCGGTCATTAAGCTGCAAAATGGCTCTGTCCTTAAGGGGTTAACAATAAAGTAAGAATCATAGCGCCCTGCATTGTGGGCTATAAATGTATACCCTGAAAATTTCCCGCTGGTAAAGAACAGTAGAAAGTCGTGCGTACAACTATCACCTTCAAACTCCCAGGACTGCTCACCACTCAGAGTTGTGGCATAAATGTAATTTGGGATGTGTGTACCTGTCTCTTGCATACATTCAAAATCGTAAAAGATATAACAATCTGTTTCGTCCTCCGCTACATAGCGTCGCATGTAACAGAGATGGGCGTCAAATTTATTTACACGCGCACGACATACGGTGCAACGTAGCCCCGCACATTCATGCACGCCCTCGCTATTCCTGAACACAAAGCGCTGACACTCATCACAAAATATTTTAAGCCTGCAGAATGGCGGATCATTCAGAGCTAATTGTTTGTGGCGCTCTAAACACTTACTAAGAGCGACAATGAACCCGACATACGGGGCACCGTGGAGTTTGTTGTACACCTGCACACTCCACACAATCCACTCTTTGACAAGCTTTACAAAAATATTGACATGAATGGGTGTTCTTCTTATTATACAATGAATTGCAGAGCTCACAAAAGTAATCGCTCCCGATAAAGCCTTTCATATTCTTGATACCATAGTAGTGGTTATCATGGAACAGTATGAATACGGTTTTAGCACTAGTTGCATTGTCGGTCTGAAAGTAGCGCCAATCACCCTGACTGTAGTACAGTACTTTAATGGTGACCCCCAAGTAGTTCTCGAATGCTGGAATGTCGCTAAAACTCACTAACCGCTCATCAGGGATCCCCAGCGTCGCGTGTATGTTTTTAGAGCGATTCAGTAAAACCGCATCACTGACATCCGCGTCCTCTATCAGAGCGCACACACTAGCGGCCAAACACAGATTTGTACTGTAATTGTTAAAATCATACAGCCACCGCATCTTTTGTTTAATGATCCGACTGCTCGCTATAGATTTCAGGCGTCTTTTTACACCGCCTCGTCGGTTTTTAACGGTAGTGATGACTAGTTTTAGGGTATTGCTTGCCAAGCACTCAGCATTACTTTGAAGTGTGCGAGCAACAGCATTTAAAAAAGATTCAGAATTAAAATCCTCACGGCTCTGCTTTGTAGTGAAAATGGGGTCTAAAGCGTCACCACCTTCAAGCCTTAACTGCACAAAATCACCAGGTTCAATGTCCCTAATGACTCTGTCCAGTAATGACTGAATACTGTCGTGAACAATGTTCACAGCCTCGACAAATGATCGTACACGCTCCAAATTTACAAATCTAAAATGATCGGTATGTATGCACGCACTGAAATTACGGTTGTCCCTCTGCTGATGATGTGAGGGGATCGGATCATACAGTATTTTTACAACACTTCCATCATCACCAGAGGGACAACCGTAATTTCAGTGCGTGCATACATATCGATCATTTTAGATTTGTAAATTTGGAGCGTGTACGATCATTTGTCGAGGCTGTGAACATTGTTCACGACAGTATTCAGTCATTACTGGACAGAGTCATTAGGGACATTGAACCTGGTGATTTTGTGCAGTTAAGGCTTGAAGGTGGTGACGCTTTAGACCCCATTTTCACTACAAAGCAGAGCCGTGAGGATTTTAATTCTGAATCTTTTTTAAATGCTGTTGCTCGCACACTTATAGAATCATAGAATCATAGAATCATAGAATGGTAGAGTTGGAAGGGACCTCCTGGGTCATCTGGTCCAACCCCCTGCTCAAAGCAGGATTCTCTAAATCATCCCAGACAGATGTCTATCCAGCCTCTGTCTGAAGACTTCCATTGAAGGAGAACTCACCACCTCTTGTGGCAGCCTGTTCCACTCATTGATCACCCTAACTGTCAAAAAGTTTTTTCTAATATCTAATCTGTGTCTCCTCCCATTCAGTTTCATCCCATTGCTTCTAGTCTTTCCTTGCGCAAGTGAGAATAAAGATGATCCTTCTACAATGTGACAGCCCTTGAGATATTTGTAGACAGCTATTAAGTCTCCTCTCAGTCTTCTTTTTTGCAAGCTAAACATTCCCAAATCCTGCAACCGTTCCTCATAGGACATGGTTTGCAGACCGGTCACCATTCTGGTGGCTCTTCTCTGAACTTGCTCCAGTTTGTTGATGTCTTTTTTAAAATGTGGTGCCCAAAACTGGACACAGTATTCCAGATGAGGTCTGACCAAAGAGGAGTAGAGGGCAATAATGACCTCACGTGATCTAGACTGTATGCTTCTGTTGATACATCCTAGAATTGCATTTGCCTTTTTTGCTGCTGCATCACACTGTTGACTCATGTTAAGTCTGTGATCAATTAGTATACCCAAGTCAAAGTAATGCTGAGTGCTTGGCAAGCAATACCCTAAAACTAGTCATCACTACCGTTAAAAACCGACGAGGCGGTGTAAAAAGACGCCTGAAATCTATAGCGAGCAGTCGGATCATTAAACAAAAGATGCGGTGGCTGTATGATTTTAACAATTACAGTACAAATCTGTGTTTGGCCGCTAGTGTGTGCGCCCTGATAGAGGTCGCGGATGTCAGTGATGCGGTTTTACTGAATCGCTCTAAAAACATACACGCGACGCTGGGGATCCCTGATGAGCGGTTAGTGAGTTTTAGCGACATTCCAGCATTCGAGAACTACTTGGGGGTCACCATTAAAGTACTGTACTACAGTCAGGGTGATTGGCGCTACTTTCAGACCGACAATGCAACTAGTGCTAAAACCGTATTCATACTGTTCCATGATAACCACTACTATGGTATCAAGAATATGAAAGGCTTTATCGGGAGCGATTACTTTTGTGAGCTCTGCAATTCATTGTATAATAAGAAGAACACCCATTCATGTCAATATTTTTGTAAAGCTTGTCAAAGAGTGGATTGTGTGGAGTGTGCAGGTGTACAACAAACTCCACGGTGCCCCGTATGTCGGGTTCATTGTCGCTCTAGTAAGTGTTTAGAGCGCCACAAACAATTAGCTCTGAATGATCCGCCATTCTGCAGGCTTAAAATATTTTGTGATGAGTGTCAGCGCTTTGTGTTCAGGAATAGCAAGGGCGTGCATGAATGTGCGGGGCTACGTTGCACCGTATGTCGTGCGCGTGTAAATAAATTTGACGCCCATCTCTGTTACATGCGACGCTATGTAGCGGAGGACGAAACAGATTGTTATATCTTTTACGATTTTGAATGTATGCAAGAGACAGGTACACACATCCCAAATTACATTTATGCCACAACTCTGAGTGGTGAGCAGTCCTGGGAGTTTGAAGGTGATAGTTGTACGCACGACTTTCTACTGTTCTTTACCAGCGGGAAATTTTCAGGGTATACATTTATAGCCCACAATGCAGGGCGCTATGATTCTTACTTTATTGTTAAGGAGCTGATTTTTGAAAAGCTACAGGTAAAGCTGATAGCCCAAGGTGGCCGCCTCTTGTGTGTGACGGTGCCCGATTTGTCTATAAGATTCATAGATTCGCTAAATTTTATCCCCATGAAGCTCAGTAAATTACCTCAGGCCATGGGCTTTTCAGGTGCCAAAGGTCATTTTCCACACTTTTTTAACACCCGAGAAAACAAAGCTATGTAGGTCCCATACCCGATGTGAAATATTATGGGTTGGAGTACATGGCCCCGGCTGAGAAGGTAGAGTTCCTGTCCTGGCATGAGGGTGAGAAACACACAGTTTTTGACTTCAAGAGTGAACTAAAATCATACTGCAAACAGGATGTTGAAATTTTGAGACGCGCCTGTGAGATCTATAGAGAACGCATTATGGAAATGACGCTGAAAAGTGTTAAAAAATACTGTTTAGAGTTGAGAGTCCTCATGGTTGATACCTTTTAATGGCTAACTGAAAATGTAACAAATTGCAAGCTTTCGAGACTACTCAGGTCTCTTCATCAGGCTGAACTAATACAAAATCTGAAGAATCACATATTTATACACAAAAACACAGAAAAAATGCAATAGGTAAGACAAGTGACGTGAAGCAGAATAGTCATTATGGCAGAGGAATGAGCATAAATATTGGAACAATTCATAGATAAGGAGAGAAAGTTTTTTACCCTCTGATTGGGGTCTGGTAATGTTTTGTGATGTTTTCACAGGGTATTTGGAGTAAATTCCTTAATTGATGTAATAGGCCATAAAACCATGTGACAGGTTCATTCCAGCATTAAGAGTGTCAAAGGTCACCATCAATTTGTATTCGCAAATTCTTCTCTGCCTTTGAGATGTGAATCTGCTTCTTAGTACCAGTATTTTCATATCTGACATGCTATGATCGGGGAGCAAAAATGTTTTGCCACAGGTAGATCCATTCTTTTTTCTCTTATTGCGTGGCGATGAGAATTCTCCTTGTTCCA
>JARQOD010011270.1:0-24047 GCA_033576555.1 Oophaga sylvatica
CCAGAACAATTGATCACCGGCACCCTGATGGGAAAATGGACTCCCTTACATTAAGACCAATCAGTAACAACTGATTCCCAGTCCTCACAATCCTCACATAGTACCGCTTGTAACCACCAGAGGGAGCCTCTGCTCAGAATCATCTCAAACCCATTCCACAACAGTACCCCCCCTTGAGGAGGGGTCACCGAACCCTCATTTGAGCAACCAGGTCGGTCAGGATGAGTTCTATGATACGCACGGATAAGTCTCCTAGCATGGATGTCCGAAGCAAACACCCAAGAATTGTCTTCCTGACCAAAAACCTCTCCATTTAACAAATACTGGAGTCTTCGTCTAGAAAAACGAGAATCCAATATTTTTTCAACCACATACTCCAGATTGCCCTCAACCAAAACAGGGTCAGGAGGCAACAGCAGCAGGAACCACTGGCTCTAACAAACCTCTTCAACAAGGATTGTGGAACACGTTATGGATCTTAAATGTCCTGGAAGAAGCAAACGAAAAGAAACAGGATTAATAATCTCCATGATCTTATAAGGTCCAATGAACTAGGCTTAAATTAAAGGAGATGCCACTCTCATAGGAATATTCTTTGAGGACAACCAGACCAACCCCCCCCACTTAAACCGAGGGACCATCAGTCCCTATGCGGTTAGCAAACCGCGGGGCCTTCTCCTGAGAGAGGGACACCTCTCCATACCTGGTCCCAAATCTGCTGCATACGCTCAACAACAGAGTCAACACCTGGACAGACAGAAGCCTCCGTCTGTCCTGAAGAAAATCGAGGGTGAAACCCCAGAATTACAGAAAAACGGAGACATCAAAGTGGCAGAGCTAGCCCTATTATTAAGAGCAAACTCAGCCAAAGGCAAAAAAGAGACCCAGTCATCCTGTCAGCAGACACAAAGATCTTAGATAAGTCTCCAATGTCTGGTTTGTTCTCTCAGTTTGACCATTGGTCTGAGGATGAAATGCCGAGGAGAAAGAAAATTTGAACACCCAGTTTAGAACAAAAAGCCCTCCAAAATCTGGAAACAAACTGGACTCCTCTGTCAGACACAATGTTCTCAGGAATGCCGTGTAAACGAACCACGTGCTGAAGGAACAACGGCACCAATTCAGAGGAGGAAGGCAACTTAGGTAATGGCAACAAGATGTATCATTTGGAAAACCTATCACAAAATTACCCAGATGGGTGGTTCATTCTCTGAGAAACAGGAAGATCGGAAATGAAATCCATAGAGATATGGGTCCATGGTCTCTTGGGCACAGGCAATGGCATCAACAAACCACTAGAGCGAGAGCAAGGCTTGGAGCGAGAGCAAGTCCGCAGGACTGCACAAATTCCCTGACATCGCGAGACAAGGTAGGCCACCAAAAGGACCGACTAACCAAGTCTCTGGTACCAAAAATTCCGGGATGCCCAGCCAATGCGGAACAATGAATCTCAGACATCACACTTTTTTCCATTGGTCCGGGACAAACAATTTCCAACGGGCAGCGCTCGGGCCTATCCTCCTGACACCCCTCCAGAGCAAGTCTCAAATTGGGCGAGATGGCGGAAAGAACTACACCCTCTTCAAATAACAGAGGGATCAGATAGCTCAGGAGAGTCCGCAAGGAAAACTCCTCGAGAGGGCATCCGCCTTAACATTCTTATGCCAGGAAGAAAGGAAACCACAAAATTAAAACGTGTGAAAAATAAGGCCCACCTGGCCTGTCTAGGATTGAGTCGCTTGGCAGATTCCAGATAGACAGATTCTTATGGTCCGTAAGGACCACCACCTGATGTTTGGCTCCCTCCAGCCAATGTCTCCACTCTTCAAACCCCACTTCATGGCCAATAACCCCCGATTACCCCCGTCATAATTACGTTCAGTAGGAGAAAATTTCGAGAGAAAAAGGCACAAGGGTTACTTTTAGAGGTCTCTGAATCTTTTTGGGACAAACGGCACCTGCCCCAATTTCAGAGCATCAACCTCCACCTGAAATGCAGAGAAACATCAGGCTGCCGTAGAAAGGAGCAGAAGTGAATCTCTGCTTAAGTTCCTGAAACGCCAGAGACTGCCTCAGGAGGCCTATTCACCACATCAGAACCCTTTCTGGTCAATTCAGTTAATGGTTTAACAATAACCAGAAATTACAATAAATTTACGATAAAAATTGGCAAAACCCAAAAATCTCTGAAGAGCCTTTAATGAAGTAGGTTGGACCCAATCACAGATGGCCTGAACCTTGACCGGGTTTCCCTTTCAATAACAGATGGGGACAAAATGAATCCAGAAATGAGATCTTCTGTACGCCAAAAAGACACTTTGATCCCTTCACATACAGAGCATTCTCTCTCAAAATCTGGAATACAGTTCGAACATGTTTCACATGAGAGTCCCAGTCATTAGAAAAAATCAAGATATCATCCAAATAAACAATCAGAAACTTGTCCACAAAATCCCCGAAAATGTCATTCATGAAGGACTGGAAGACGGAAGGAGCATTAGTGAGCCCAAAGGCATCACTAGGTACTCAAAATGCCCTTCAGGGGTATGAATGCCGTCTTCCATTCATCCCCGTGCTTTAATGTGAATAAGGTTATACGCCCCCCTGAGGTCAAGCTTGGTAAAACCAAGTAGCGTTTTTCCCCTGGAAAAACAGGTCAGAAATCAAGGGTAACGGGTTTTTGATATTTCACAGTAATTTGTTCAAGAGACGATAATCAATACCGGCCTTAATGAACATCTTTTTTTGGGCCCCAAAGAAAAAAAACAGGCACCTAAGGGTGAAGAGGATGGTCTGATATGACCCTTCTCCAATGATTCCTTGATATAAGACCGCATTTGCGTCATGTTCAGGTAAGACAAGTTAAAAAGGCGACCTTTAGGGAATTTATACCAGGCACTAATTCAATAGCGCAGTCATAGCTCCTATGGGGAGGCAAGGATGCAGATTTACTTTTTTGCTAAACACATCAGAAAAATCAAACAAAAAGTCAGGAACATCCTGAGCCTGGGGGGAGGCAGAAAAAACAGGAGTGTTGGTATTAAAAACATTGGCAGCCCCAACTGGTTACAGACACAGATTTCCAATCCAAAACAGGATTATGAGACTGTAACCAAGGGAAACCCAGCACGATAATGTCATGCAGATTATATAGAACCAAAAATTTGCAGCACTCCTGGTGATCAGGTTCAACCCTCATTATCACCTGAGTAGAAAACTGGGGTTTATTCTGAGCCAAAGGGTAGAATCGATCCCCAGTAGGGGAATAGACTTCTGTAGGGGTATCAAGGGAAACCCACAACGTTTAGCAAAGTCATAATCCATCAGGTTAATAGCTGCTCCCAAATCAACAAAAGCCTGAGCAGAAAATGTGGACAGGGAGCAAATCAGGGTAACAGTCAACAGAAATGTAGTCTGAACACTACCCAAGACAACTGAGCGTGCAAAACGTCTTCCCCGCTTAGGGCAGACTGAAATAGCATGAGAGGCATCACCACAGTAGAAACATAACCTATTGCGCTTTCGAAACTCATGACGCTGTGCCCCAGACACCACTCTATCACACTGCATGGGTTCAGAAGCTGGTTCACAAGGCAACACCATTCCACGCATACTTCTCCGCTCACGCAAACGTCTGTCAATTTGAATCGCTAATGACATAGAATCATTGAGACCAGAGGGGACAGGGAATCCCACCATAACATCCTTTACATTATCCGACAGACCCTTCCGGAAAAGGGCCGCCAAAGCGTCGTCATTCCACTTGATCAGGACTGCCCACCTACGGAATCTCTGACAGTATAACTCAGCGTCATAAGGCCCCTGATTTAATGCCAACAAGGCTTTTTCAGCTTGATCAGTGACATTAGGCTCATCGTACAATAACCCCAAAGCCTGAAAAAATGCATCAACATCACTCAAAACAGGATCCCCAGGTATCAGGGAAAAAGCCCAATCCTGAGGATCGCCGCGCAGGAGAGAGATGATAATTTGAACCTGCTGCGCTGCGTTTCCTGAGGACTTAGATTTTAAGGCAAGAAACAATTTACAATTATTTTTGAAATTCTGAAACTTAGCTCGATCCCTAAAAACAAATCTGGCATGGGGATCCTAGGTTCCACAACAGGCAACCTAGCAAGATATGCAGCAATACTCTGAACCTCAGTGGCAAGCTGATCCACACGGCCAGACAACTGTGCAAACTCCATTGGGAGAAAAGATCCTCCCCAGCACCCAGAGATACAGAGGGAAAAAAAAATGCAACAAACAGAAAAATATCTCTGACAACTTTTCTTCCTTCAAAATATTTTTTCCCTTCTGTGAGTACCATACAATTTTTATGGCCGGTGATACTGTTATGTTACGGCAGCCGAGGAGTGCAGGCAAAAAAGGAAATACACCAGAGCAGTTGGAAACTATGAGATTGCAGTACCCTGACTAACCACCGCAACTAGAGGCAGCCGTGGAGCGTTCCTACGTTGGTCCTAGACGCCTCGTCACAGCCTGAGAAACTAACTACACCTAAAGATAGAAATAGGAAAGCTATCTGCCCCGGAGCAGAACCCTAAAGATAATAGAAAGCCCCCAAACATGTAATGGCGGTTAGACAAGAGGAAATACTGACACAGAAAGAAAATAGTATGAGCAAACGCTGGGGCCCAAACTATCTAAATAGAAAAGGAAGGAAGGGACTTACTGCAATCCCAGAAAACCCTGAAAAACACAAACTCTACTAATTTCAAAATCACCTGAGATCACACGACCTCTACCACCTAAATTAGTTCTCTGGTGTAAAAAAAATCAAAACAGCAGCCACTGAAAAAACTGGAAAAAGCAAATGTACAAACATCAGTGGCTGAACTAAACTGAGAGGGCAGAAGCCCCCGGAGGGGACTCTGAAGGCCCCCACAGAAGTGCAGGACAAAATGCAAAAATATAGCAAAAACACAAAATAAGAAATTGTCTTATCTGATAGCAGGAGATGCAGACACGACACAGCAGGCTACAAGGGAAACTGGAAAGAAGGATTCAGACCAGAACAATTGATCACCGGCAACCCTGATGGGAAAATGATTCCCTTACATAAGACCAATCAGTAACACCTGATTCCCAGTCCTCACAATCCTCACTAGTACCGCTTGTAACCACCAGAGGGAGCCTCTGCTCAGAACTCATCTCAAACCCATTCACAACACCTTTGTTCCTTCAGCACGTGGTTCGGTTACACGGCATTCCGGAGAACATTGTGTCTGACAGAGGAGTCCAGTTTGTTTCCAGATTTTGGAGGACTTTTTGTTCTAAACTGGGTGTTCAATTGTCTTTCTCCTCGGCATTTCATCCTCAGACCAATGGTCAAACTGAGAGAACAAACCAGACATTGGAGACTTATCTGAGATGCTTTGTGTCTGCTGATCAGGATGACTGGGTCTCTTTTTTGCCTTTGGCTGAGTTTGCTCTTAATAATAGGGCTAGCTCTGCCACCTTGATGTCTCCATTTTTCTGCAATTTTGGGTTTCATCCTCGATTTTCTTCGGGACAGGCGGACGCTTCTGTCTGTCCAGGTGTTGACTCTGTTGTGGAGTGAATGCAGCAGATTTGGGACCAGGTAGTGGAGAGGTTGTCTCTCTCTCAGGAAAAGGCCCAACGGTTTGCCAAAAGGCACAGGACTGATGGTCCTCGGTTTAAAGTGGGGGACTTGGTCTGGTTGTCCTCAAAGAATATTCCTATGAGAGTAGCATCTCCTAAATTTAAGCCTAGGTTCATTGGACCTTATAAGATCATGGAGATTCTTAATCCTGTTTCTTTTCGTTTGCTTCTCCCAGGGACATTTAAGATCCATAACGTGTTCCACAAGTCCTTATTGAAGAGGTTTGTCGAGCCAGTGGTTCCTATGGCTGCGCCTCCTGACCCTGTTTTGGTTGAGGGCAATCTGGAGTATGTGGTTGAGAAAATATTGAATTCTCGTTTTTCTAGACAGAAACTCCAGTATTTGGTTAAGTGGAGAGGTTATGGTCAGGAGGACAATTCTTGGGTGTTTGCTTCGGACATCCATGGTAGGAGACTGATCCGTGCCTATCACCGAGCTCATCCTGATCGGCCTGGTTGCACAAATGAGGGTTCGGTGACCCCTCCTCAAGGGGGGGTACAGTTATGAATGTGCTAGAGATGGTTTCTGAGCAGAGGCTCCCTCTGGTGGTTACAGACAGTACTGAACCTTTCAGCGAGGAATGGCAATCTGGGATCTCTGACTGGTCTGATATATGGGAGGTTCCCTCCCATGATGGTTGCAGGTGATCAATTGTTCTTGTCTCAATTGTGGTTCCTGGATCATTTGGAAGTTTGCTGGAGTCTTGCCTGCATCTCCTGCTTTCAGATAAGATATTTTTTGCTTTTCTTTTTGCATTGTTTTCTGCACTTTTGTGGAGGTCAGCCAGGTCCCCTCCTGGGGCCTGAGCTCCTCACAGTTTATCTGTAGCCACTGTTATTTGCTCATTTGCTTTTTCCTGTTTTTTCAGCGGCTGCGGCTTGGTTTTTGTTCACACTGAGATCTGATTTAGCGGGTGGTAGAGATCGTGTGATCTCAGTATTTTTGTAATCAGAATTGTTGGATTTTTGTAGGGTTTTCTGGGTTGCAGAAAGTAATCACTCCTGTCCTATCCTATTTAGTCAGCTTGTGGCCCCAGTGTTTGCTCAGTCTATTTTCTGTCTGTGTCTGTATTTCCTCTTGTCTAACCGCCATTACATGTTTGGGGGCTTCCTATTTTCTTTGGGGATCTGCTCCGGGGCAGATAGCTTTCATCTTTCTGCCTTTAGGTGTAGTTATCTCTCAGGCTGTGACGAGGCATCTAGGATCAACGTAGGAACGCTCCATGGTTACCTCTAGTTGTGTCGTTAGTTTAGGAATCTGCAACCCATCAGTTACCAACATCTCAGGTGTTCGGCTGCCCTGCTGTTGTTCCTGTCCTCCTCAGCTACCGAAACATAACAGACGACACTGAGCAGGACGGAGCCCGAGGGGAACACACTGAGCAGCGCGGAGCCTGAGGGGAGCACAGTGAGCAGCGCAGAGCCTGAGGGGAGCACACTGAGCAGCACGGAGCCTGAGGGGAGCACACTGAGCAGCGCAGAGCATGAGGGGAACACACTGAGCAGCACGGAGCCTGAGGGGAACACACTAAGGAGCGCGGAGACCGAGGGGAACACACTGAGCAGCGCGGAGCCTGAGGGGAACACACTGAGCAGCGCGGAGCCCAAGGGGAACACACTGAGGAGCCCGGAGCCTGAGGGAAACACACTGAGGAGCGCGGTGCCTGAGGGGAACACACTGAGCAGCACAGAGCATGAGGGGAACACACTGAGCAGCGTGGAGCCTGAGGGAAGCACACTGAGCAGCGCGGAGCCTGAGAGGAACACACTGAGCAGCACGGAGCTTGAGGGGAGCACACTGAGCAGCGCGGAGCCTGAGGGGAGCACACTGAGCAGCGCGGAGCCTGAGGGGAACACACTGAACAGCGAGGAGCCCGAGGGGAACACACGGAGCAGCAGGGAACACGCGGGGCCTGAGGGGAACACACTGAGCAGCGCAGAGCCTGAGGGGAACACACTGAGGAGCACGGTGACTGAGGGGAACACACTGAGCAGCGCAGAGCATGAGGAGAACACACTGAGCAGCGCGGAGCCTGAGGGGAGCACACTGAGCAGCGCGGAGCCTGAGGGGAACACACTAAGCAGCACGGAGCTTGAGGGGAGCACACTGAGCAGCGCGGAGCCTGAGGGGAGAACACTGAGCAGCGCAGAGCCTGAGGGGAACACACTGAGAAGGGCGGAGCCTGAGGGGAACACACTGAGAAGGGCTGAGCCTGAGCGGAACACAGTGAGCAGCGCAGAGCCTGAGGGGAACACACTGAGCAGCGTGGAGCCTGAGGGGAACACACTGAGCAGGGCGGAGCCTGAGGGGAACACACTGAGCAGGGCGGAGCCTGAGAACACACTGAGGAGCGCGGAGCCTGAGGAGAACACACTGAGGAGCGCGGAGCCTGAGGAGAACACACTGAGGAGCGCGGAGCCTGAGGAGAACACACTGAGCAGCGCGGAGCCTGAGGGGAACACACTGAGCAGCACGGAGCCTGAGGGGAACACACTGAGCAGCGCGGAGCCTGAGGGGAACACACTGAGCAGCGTGGAGCCTGAGGGGAACACACTGAGCAGGGCGGAGCCTGAGGGGAACACGCTGAGCAGGGCGGAGCCTGAGGGGAACACACTGAGTAGCGCGGAGCCTGAGGGGAGCACACTGAGCAGCGCAGAGCCCGAGGGGAACACACTGAGCAGCGTGGGAGAGCGGAGCCTGAGGGGAACACACTGAGCAGCGCGGAGCCTGAGGGGAACACACTGAGCAGCGCGGAGCCTGAGGGGAACACACTGAGCAGCGCGGAGCCCAAGGGGAACACACTGAGCAGCTGCAGGAATGGACAGCGAGGGGTTAGACTGTGGCCGCTGCTCTCACACTGTAGACATATTGCACACCAGTCACTTAATCAGCCCTGTGATACTCGGCTGTTTGCCCACTTTTATGCCAGTTCTGATGTCCAGACCCCAACTGGCCCCCGGGAGGCTCCTGGGTGTGATGTGGGGCCCCTGTGCTGTCTGTCTGCACTCAGCCCTGTGATACTCCCTGTCTGCTCGCTGGGGCTCCTGGGTGTGATGTGGGGCCCCTGTGTCTGCCGCTGGGGGCTCCTGGGTGTGATGTGGGACCCCTGGGTGGATGTGGGGCTCCTGGGTGTGATGTGGGGCCCTGGGTGTGATGTGGGGTCCTGGGTGTGATGTGGGGCTCGATGTCCCTGGGTGTGATGTGGGGCCCTGGTGTGATGTGGGGCTCCTGGGTGTGATGCGGGGCCCCTGTGTCTGCCCGCTGGAGGCCCCTGGGTGTGATGTGGGGCCCTGGGTGTGTGTGGGGCCCTGGGTGTGATGTGGGGCCCCTGGGTGTGATGTGGGGCCCCTGGGTGTGATGTGGGGCCCCTGGGTGTGATGTGGGGCCCCTGGGTGTGGGGCCCCTGGGTGTGATGTAGGGCTCCTGGGTGTGATGTGGGGCCCCTGGGTGTGATGTGGGGCCATGGGTGTGATGTGGGGCCCCTGGGTGTGATGTGGGGCTAATAGGTGATGTGGGCTCCTGGGTGTGATGTGGGGCTCCTGGGTGTGATGTGGGGCCCCTGGGTGTGATGTGGGGCCCTGGGTGTGATGTGGGGCCCTGGGTGTGATGTGGGGCCCTGGGTGTGATGTGGGGCCCTGGGTGTGATGTGGGGCCCCTGGGTGTGATGTGGGGCTCCTGGGTGTGATGTGGGGCCCCTGGGTGTGATGTGGGGCCCTGGTGTGATGTGGGACCCCTGGGTGTGATGTGGGGCCCTGGGCGGATGTGGGGCCCTGGGTGTGATGTGGGGCCCCTGGGCTGATGTGGGGCCCCTGGGCGTGATGTGGGGCCCCTGGGCGTGATGTGGGGCCGCTGGGCGTGATGTGGGGCCCCTGGGCGTGATGTGGGGCCCCTGGGCGTGATGTGGGGCCCTGGGCGTGATGTGGTGGCCCTGGGCGTGATGTGGGCCCCTGGGCGTGATGTGGGGCTCCTGGGCGTGATGTGGGGCCCCTGGGCGTGATGTGGGGCCGCTGGGGTGATGTGGGGCCCCTGGGCGTGATGTGGGGCCCCTGGGCGTGATGTGGGGCCCCTGGGCGTGATGTGGGGCCCCTGGGCGTGATGTGGGGCCCCTGGGCGTGATGTGGGGCCCCTGGGCGTGATGTGGGGCCCCTGGGCGTGATGTGGGGCCCCTGGGCGTGATGTGGGGCCCCTGGGCGTGATGTGGGGCTCCTGGGCGTGATGTGGGGCCCCTGGGCGTGATGTGGGGCCCCTGGGCGTGATGTGGGGCCCCTGGGCGTGATGTGGGGCCCCTGGGCGTGATGTGGGCTCCTGGGCGTGATGTGGGGCCCTGGGCGTGATGTGGGGCTCCTGGGCGTGATGTGGGGCCCCTGGGAGATGTGTGGGCCCCTGGCGTGATGTGGGCCCTGGGCGTGATGTGGGGCCCCTGGAAGTGATGTGGGGGCCCTGGGCGTGATGTGGGGCCCCTGGGCGTGATGTGGGGCCCCTGGGCGTGATGTGGGGCTCCTGGGCGTGATGTGGGGCCCCTGGGCGTGATGTGGGGCCCCTGGAAGTGATGTGGGGCCCCTGGGCGTGATGTGGGGCCCCTGGGCGTGATGTGGGGCCCCTGGGTGTGATGTGGGGCCCCTGGGTATGATGTGGGGCCCCTGGGCGTGATGTGGGGCTCCTGGGCGTGATGTGGGGCTCCTGGGCGTGATGTGGGGCCCCTGGAAGTGATGTGGGGCCCCTGGAGTGATGTGGGGCCCCTGGGTGTGATGTGGGGCCCCTGGGTGTGATGTGGGGCCCCTGGGTGTGATGTGGGGGCCCTGGGCGTGATGTGGGGCCCCTGGGCGTGATGTGGGGCCCCTGGGCGTGATGTGGGGCTCCTGGGCGTGATGTGGGGCCCCTGGGCGTGATGTGGGGCCCCTGGAAGTGATGTGGGGCCCCTGGGCGTGATGTGGGGCCCCTGGGTGTGATGTGGGGCCCCTGGGTGTGATGTGGGGCCCCTGGGTATGATGTGGGGCCCCTGGGCGTGATGTGGGGCTCCTGGGCGTGATGTGGGGCTCCTGGGCGTGATGTGGGGCCCCTGGAAGTGATGTGGGGCCCCTGGGCGTGATGTGGGGCCCCTGGGTGTGATGTGGGGCCCCTGGGTCTGCCGCTGTGATTAATAATAAACATAAAAGAAAAAGCTCCCGAATAATAAACCGCTGTCAGCCTGGTTACCAGGAGCAACGACAGCACGTCATGACGTAAACAGCGCGCCAGTGACGTCACGTACCCGCTTCGCTCCGCCGCTTCCCCCTCGTCTTCAGAACTACTGTACCCGACCAGCGCCAGCCTGACCCCGCCCCGGAAGCTGCGCACAGCCGCGAAACATGTCCTCCGGAAACTGCGACATCTTCATCGTTCCGCCGTACTAATGTGTCCAACTCCCAACAGTCACTGAGTGCACCCGATTAATCAGTCCCCTGCGTCATCCTATCCCCCTGTGCACCCTGAACTATCACCCCCTGTGCAACCTGAAATATCACCCCCTGTGCACCCCTGAAATATCACCCCCTGTGCACCCTGAAATATCACCTCCTGTGCACCCCTGAACTATCACCCCCTGTGCACCCCTGAACTATCACCCCCTGTGCACCCCTGAAATATCACCCCCTGTGCACCCTGAACTATCACCCACTGTGCACCCTGAACTATCACCCCCTGTGCACCCTGAACTATCACCTCCTGTGCACCCCTGAACTATCACCCCCTGTGCACCCTGAACTATCACCCCCTGTGCACCCTGAACTATCACCCCCTGTGCACCCCTGAAATATCACCCCCTGTGCACCCTGAAATATCACCTCCTGTGCACCCCTGAACTATCACCCACTGTGCACCCTGAACTATCACCCCCTGTGCACCCTGAACTATCACCCCCTGTGCACCCTGAAATATCACCTCCTGTGCACCCCTGAACTATCACCCCCTGTGCACCCTGAACTATCACCCCTGTGCACCCTGAACTATCACCCCCTGTGCACCCCTGAACTATCACCCCTGTGCACCCTGAACTATCACCCCCTGTGCACCCTGAACTATCACCCCTGTGCACCCCTGAACTATCACCCCTGTGCACCCTGAACTATCACCCCCTGTGCACCCTGACTATCACCCCCTGTGCACCCTGAACTATCACCCCCTGTGCACCCTGAACTATCACCCCCTGTGCACCCCTGAACTATCACCCACTGTGCACCCCTGAATATCACCCCCTGTGCACCCTGAACATCACCCCCTGTGCACCCTGAACTATCACCCCCTGTGAACCCTGAACTATCACCCCCTGTGAACCCTGAACTATCACCCCCTGTGCACCCTGAAATATCACCCCTGTGCACCCCTGAACTATCACCCCCTGTGCACCCTGAGCTATCACCCCCTGTGCACCCTGAACTATCACCCCCTGTGCACCCTGAACTATCACCCACTGTGCACCCCTGAAATATCACCCCCTGTGCACCCTGAACTATCACCCCCTGTGCACCCTGAACTATCACCCCCTGTGCACCCCTGAAATATCACCCCCTGTGACACCTGAACTATCACCCCCTGTGCACCCTGAACTATCACCCCCTGTGCACCCTGAACTATCACCCCCTGTGCACCCCTGAATATCATCCCCCTGTGCACCCTGAATATCACCCCCTGTGCACCCCTGAAATATCACCTCCTGTGCACCCCTGAAATATCACCCCCTGTGCACCCCTGAATATCACCCCCTGTGCACCCCTGAACTATCACCCCCTGTGCACCCTGAACTATCACCCCCTGTGCACCCTGAACTATCACCCCCTGTGCACCCTGAACTATCACCCCCTGTGCACCCCTGAAATATCACCCCCTGTGCACTCCTGAAATATCACCCCCTGTGCACCCTGAAATATCACCCACTGTGCACCCTGAAATATCACCCCCTGTGCACCCTGAAATATCACCCCCTGTGCACCCTGAACTATCACCCCCTGTGCACCCTGAAATATCACCTCACCGTACACCTCAATATATATACACCTCACTGTACAATCACCAATTAATATATAATATCACCTCACTGTACACCCAATATTAAATATATATATATATCACCTCACTGTACACCCCAATATATATATTATATATATATATCACCTCACTGTACACCCCAATATATATATATATATATATCACCTCACTGTACACCCCAATATATATAAATATATATATATCACCTCACTGTACACCCCATAAATATATATATATCACCTCACTGTACACCCCAATATATATATATATATATACCCTCACTGTACACCTCATATATATATATCACCTCACTGTACATCCCATATATATATATATATCACCTCACTGTACACCCCAATAATATATATCACCTCACTGTACACCCCAATTTATATATATATCACCTCACTGTACACCCCATTATATATATATTCACCTCACTGTACATCCCATATATATATATATCACCTCACTGTACACCCCATATATATATATATCACCTCCTGTACACCCAATATTATAATAATATCACCTCACTGTACACCCCATGATATATATATATCACCTCACTGTACATCCCAATATATATATATATCACCTCACTGTACACCCCAATATATATATATGTATGGACCATTCCTAGGAGTAAGAAGCAATGAAGATGAGCTCCTGAATTTCCATCACTTTATACCTTGTAATGAGCCAACTGTAAGACAAAACCTGGAAAAAATCAACTCCGCGGGACAGAAAAGGGACCTGGACTGAGCTGGACTTTGGATTTTTATGAAAGAGGAAGAAATAGAGGATTTAAAGGACAAAGCAAGAATCTCTTGGAGGACAGACTGCACACAGGCAGCATTCATCTGACATCCAGAGACCTGAGCATCCAAAGGTAGGACCATCCTGCAACCCCAAAACAATCTATAGACTTCCTACAAATCTATCTTCTTAGAAATAAGGATTATAATTACTATATAACCACAAAAATGGAAAGCACAAATTTAGAAGTAAATGGGCAAAGCACATGGCTGGAGACACAGCACACCAGGGGTCAGATATGGAGACACCACAGGGGCAGAAGAGCAGTAAAGTCAGCAAAGGAAAAGCAAGAGGGAGAATCCAGAAACCCTATATTCTGATTACACTAAAGATGAAAGGAGAACCAACGTGGTATTCCGCACAGACCATCTCTCAGCCTGGCACACCGCCCTGTGCAAGCATTATAAACATATATCTCAGTGCAACACCAATACTGGCCGGCAGATTAAAATTAAAAACAACGCAGAAGATGACACACACTCACTCACTATAACTTTGTACAATACTGGCACCGTCATGGTGCAAGGGAATAAGGACAATCTGCAGCAGTTCGATGAACTTTTTATTGAAATCAGTGAACAGGCAAAAATCCTTAGAAAGACACTTGCAGAGGCCATTTCTAATGCTCACATATCTACAGAGAAGACCTCCAGGGCCCCTACCCCCAACACTTCACACCTCTCCCCTGAGAACATCAGAGACTATCTATCTCAATTAGAAGGAGACTTGGCTCAAATTAAGGAAGAACTTCAAAGAAACCCACATAGAAATGCAAATGACCAAGCAACAAATGAGATCAATAAGCTGAAATGCGAGTTCAACTCAGCTCTCCAGAAAATAAGAGAGGAAATGAGCGAATTACAAAATGACAATGAAAGGCTCAGAAAGGAGATAGCAGAACTCAAAAACAGAGTCCTCAATGTCTGACCCAGCAGGGGCAATGGGAACTAGCCAGAGAGCAGACAATATGGCCCCCACTGACCAGAATATGGAGACCCCAAACAACAACACAGCAATAACCTATAATATGAATAATACTGAAACCAAGAAAAGTGAGCCAGCGAGAAGCGAACCAACCACCAGCAAAGCCAGCATCACAGACCCCCACCATCAGCCACTTAACCCATCCCAGACACCACAAAGCCCTGATATCGTCCTAATAATGGACTCAAATGGAAGTACCTAAATGCACAACGGCTATTCCCAGGAAAACGGGTCAGAAAAATCCACTGTGCAACTATTGAACAGGTGACAGAGGTCATCAATAATCCACGTTTTACCAACCCAAACCATATTATTATACACACAGGTACAAACAATCTGCCAGACCAGCACAAGCAGATCGCAGGACAACTGGCCCAACTAGCAAAGAAGGCAAAACTAAAATTCCCAGACAGCAAAATCATTCTGTCATCTCTGCTCCCAACAAAGGACATATCCAGGCAAACCACCCAAAGCATCAATATGGAACTGACAGAAAGGTCAAGACTGTCCCAAACGTGACCCTGGCACAACACCTTTCCATAAACCACCATCACCTATATGATAATAAGCACCCCAACAAACAAGGGGTCAGCCTCCTGGCCAAAGAGCTGAAAGACATCGTACTAAACAGAGGACCCAGGCCTGGATTCAACAGTGACCAACATCACACCGAAAGACCCCTAACAATAAAAAGACAGAAAACCCCAATCCTATCTCCAGAAGCTGGAAACAAAGCTCTTCACCCAAAATCAGACCATCAAGGAGGAGACCTCCATGGAGGGGTCCACCGACCCACACAGATACACGCAGAGCAGAGATAGGATGAGGTAAAGACCCTGCTCAGCGCACTATGCAGGAAACTAATGTGACTGGATGGAACCAAGCACACCTACAAAACAGTCAGAAATCCAGTTTGTCCTACACAGCCATACTCATTACAAGGTATATACACACAAGATAAATAGAAAAATGACTTCACTTACAATCAGCAGCTGGAATATTCAGGGCCTCAACACCTCGACCTTTGGATGTAAAACAAATGACCCGGACTTTATACAAAGACTGAAAAATATAGACATCCAGATCCTCCTGGAAACATGACCAGAGCCGAAAACGAATCCCTGGCGCCCATCGGATACAGGGAAATCTCTGTCCCTGCCCTGAAAAATAAAAACATCAAACAGGGCAGGAGCTCAGGAGGAATACTGATCTGGTATAAAGACGAGCTCCACCAATACATCAAACCGGTGAAGAGAGGAAGCAGCCACATATGGATCAGGATCAGCAGCTCCATCCTCACCTCTCAGTCTGATGTCCACCTCTGCGCCACCTATATACCACCACCAGAGTCCCCCTACTTCAATCCAGAGAGCTTCGAGATCTACAAAGAGAAGCCGCCCACTATCAGGCCCTGGGCAAAGTTCTCATCTTTGGGGACCTCAACGCAAGAACAGGGAGAGAAAACGACTTCCTGACCACGGATGGGAACATCTACATATTTGGAGCAGAGAATGACGGCCAAGACTCAGTACACACAGAGAGAAACAGCTACGACAGTACAGTCAACAAAAGTGGTAAAAAGCTCCTGAACGTATGTAGAAGTTTAGGACTTCATATTCTTAATGGACGTACCAAAGGAGACTCTTTAGGGAGGTATACACTAAACTCCCATGTAGGGAGGAGTGTAGTAGATTATGCCATTACAGACATGAGCCGGGCAAATATCAGCGCCTTCATAGTCACCCCACAAACGCACCTGTCAGACCACAGCCAACTTCTTCTGTACTTGAAATCTACAGAGAAACCACCCACTCAAAAGCCACAGCATAGCGGCCTCTTCAACCGGCCTCCATCATATAAATGGTCCAAAACGTCGGCACTAAAGTAAAAGAGGCTCTCAGCAGACCCGAAATACAGCGGATGCTCCACCACTTCTACAACCACGAGTACCAGCCTAACCCAAAGGGAGTGAGTCAAGCTACAAAAGACCTCAACAATATATTCTATGCAATGGCCAGACTGTCCGACCTTAAAAAAGTTGACTACAAGAGACCAAAAGAAAAACAGACCAACGGTTGGTTTGACAGAGGATGTAAAGCCGTACGGAAGACCCTGAGAACAGCCTCAAACAAGAAACATAGAGACCCCAACCACCCTGGTCTGAGGGAAGCCTATGAAACCATACAAAGTACAAAACCATCCTCAGGAGGAAGAAGCAGAGTTACATCTCTACCAAGCTTAACCAACTCCAAGATGCTCTTCAAGACAATTCCTTCTGGGAACTATGGAACCACATGGGCACAAAAGACAAGAAAAACAACATCCATATCCAAAATGGCAACATCTGGCTCCAGTACTTCAGAGACCTCTATAAAGACATCCCAAAGGAAGAACTAAACCAAGAACAGGAAAACATAATGGCAAAACTAAAAGCAATGGAGGAAAAAGTAAAAAATTTCCAAAACCCGGTGGATACACCTATTACATTACAGGAAGTAGCAGAGAGAATCTCTTCCATAAGATGTAGAAAAGCCGGTGGCCTGGATGGAATCCTACCAGAAATGCTGAAGTACAGCCCACCAGAAATACAGGCTGCAATGGTTAAACTCTTCAATATTGTGCTAAGTGCCGGCTACTTCCCTCGTACCTGGAACCAAGGCCTCATCACACCCATCCACAAGAATGGGGACAGGTATGACCCAGCCAACTACAGAGGCATATGTGTCAGCAGCAACCTGGGGAAACTGTTCAACAGCATCCTGAACAAGAGGATCCTCAGTTTCCTCACCGAACATAACGTCCTCAGCAAGAGCCAAGCAGGGTTCATGCCAAACCACCGCACCACTGACCACATCTATACCCTGCACAGCCTCATTCAGAGACACGTCCACAATACAAAGAACGGGAAGATATACGCCTGTTTCGTGGACTTTAAAAAGGCCTTTGATTCGGTGTGGCACCCGGCTTATTCCTGAAACTGCTGGAGAGCGGAATAGGAGGAAAGACCTACGATGTTATCAAAAGCTCCTACACCGAGAACCTCTGCAGTGTGAGTGTGAACGGTAAAAGAACGGCTTATTTCCAGCAGAGCCGTGGAGTCAGACAAGGCTGCAGTCTAAGTCCAACGCTCTTCAACATTTACATCAACGAGCTGGCTACCGCTCTGGAATCTTCCACAGCACCAGGTCCCACCCTCCACGACACCCAGGTGAAATTCCTGCTGTATGCAGATGACCTGCTGCTTCTGTCACCAACTGAGAAAGGCCTCCAAGACAACCTGAAAATCTTAGAGAAATTCAGCTCCACCTGGGCACTACCGGTCAACCTAAAGAAAACCAACATCATGGTGTTCCAGAGGAGAAAGAGAAAATTAGACCAGCACCCTTCATTTGTCCTCAACAACTGCGCCCTTACAGGAACAGACAAATATACCTACCTGGGCCTAGAGATTCACCGGTCAGGAAGCTTCAAACAAGCCATAGAGACCCTGAAAGACAAGGCATGTAAAACCTTCTATGGCATCCGAAGGAAACTTTACCATCTGAAGCCACCAGTGAGGGTCGGGTTAAAAATCTTCGACTCGGTCATCGCCCCAATCCTCCTGTATGGCAGTGAAGTCTGGGGTCCTCACACCTACCCAGACTGGTCAAGATGGGATTCCAGCCCAACAGAAATATTCCATCTGGAATTCTGCAAGCACCTTCTCCAAGTCCATCGGAGTACCTCCAACAGTGCCTGCCGGGCCGAGCTGGGCAGATTCCCTCTACACCTAACGGTTCTAAAGAGGGCACTGTCATTCCGGGCTCACCTACATAGGAGCAATCCAAGCTCCCATCACCATAAAGCCCTGACACACGTAGGTGAAACAGAAAAATTAGGACCCTCGGAACAGCTCACCCAAACCCAACCTGACCAGAACACCAATCACAACAACCTGACAAAAGCCGAAATCAGGAAGATGGTAGACGAAGGCCAGGAGAGGTATGTCAGTGACTGGAAGAACGACATCATCAGCTCCCAGAAACTGACCATGTACCGGAGTCTACAGAGAGACTACAGTCTGGCCCCATACCTGGAGAAACTCCCGGACCCCAGAGACCGCCAGATCCTGAGCCGGTATAGACTCAGCGCCCACAGTCTGGCCATCGAATCCGGCCGACACAGGCAGAGCTACAAGCCCAGGGAGGAAAGACTATGCCAACACTGTGACCAGGAGGCCATAGAGGACGAAACCCACTTCCTGCTACACTGCTCCAAATACTCAGCAGTGAGGGACACTCACTTCAGGAGACTCTCACATCTCTTCCCGGATTTCATCACCATGAAGGAGGAAGAGAAAACATATATCTTGCTGGGGGAAGAAAGAGAGCAGCGGAGATAGCAGCGCGGTATGTGAGCGAATGTCATAGACTGCGAGAAAGAGAACTATGATATGCCATGGACTTCTATAGCCCCCACCCCGGATCTGCCCCCATCACCCCTCCCTATGCCATGGACTTCTATAGCCCCCACCCTGGATCTGCCCCCATCACCCCTCCCTATGCCATGGACTTTTATAGCCCCCACCCTGGACCTGCGCCCCCATCACCCCTCCCTATGCCATGGACTTCCATAGCCCCCACCCTGGATCTGCCCCCATCACCCCTCCCTATGCCTGGACTTCCATAGCCCCCACCCTGGACCTGCGCCCCCATCACCCCTCCCTATGCCATGGACTTCTATAGCCCCCACCCTGGATCTGCCCCATCACCCCTCCCTATGCCATGGACTTCTATAGCCCCACCCTGGATCTGCCCCATCACCCCTCCCTATGCCATGGACTTCTATAGCCCCCACCCTGGATCTGCCCCCATCACTCCTCCCTATGCCATGGACTTCTATAGCCCCCACCCTGGATCTGCCCCATACTCAACATCCCTATCCCTATCCCCCTTTTGTACACTTGCTTTGGCAAAACTAATGTGTATTTAGTCCTGACAATAAAGCTTCATTGAATTGAATTGAATTGAATTGAATATATATCACGTCACTGTACACCCAATATATATATATATATCACCTCACTGTACACCTCAATATATATATATATATATCACCTCACTGTACACCCCAATATATAATATATATATATCACCTCACTGTACACCCCAATATATATATATATATCACCTCACTGTACACCCCAATATATATATATATATCACCTCACTGTACACCCCAATATATATATATATATCACCTCACTGTACACCCCAATATATATATATATATCACCTCACTGTACACCCCAATATATATATATAATATATATATATATCACCTCACTGTACACCCCAATATATATATAATATATCACCTCACTGTACACCCCAATATATATATATATATCACCTCACTGTACACCCCAATATATATATATATATATCACCTCACTGTACACCCCAATATATATATTATATCACCTCACTGTACACCCCAATATATATATATATATATATATATATCACCTCACTGTACACCCCAATATATATATATATATATATATCACCTCACTGTACACCCAATATATATATATATCACCTCACTGTACACCCCAATATATATATATATATATATATAATATATCACCTCACTGTACACCCCAATATATATATATATATATCACCTCACTGTACACCAATATAATATAATATATACCTCCGTAACCATAATATTAACTCGTAACCATATTAATATACTAAATTAATCTCTTACACCAAATATTATCTCAGACCTATATATAAATATATATCACTCATGTACACCCAATATATAAATATCACTCACTGTACACCCAAAATATATAATATCACCTCACGTACCCCAATATATATATATATCACCTCACTGTACACCCAATATATATATATATACACCTCACTGTACACCCAATTATATTATATATATACTCACGTACACATATATATATATATATCACTCACTGTACACCAATATATATATTATCACCTCACTGACCCCCAATATATATATATATCACCAGTAACCCCAATAATATATATATATCACCTCACGTAACCCAATATATAATATATATACTCATACACCCAATATAATAATAATCATACTGACACCCAATATATATATATCACCTCACTGACACCCAATATATTATATTATATCACTCATGTAACCAATTATATATATTATCACCCATAACCATATATATATATCACTCACGTACACCCCAATATATATATAATATAATCACTCACCGTACACCCATAATATAATATTCACTCACTTCACCATATATAATATTATATATATATATCACTCACGTACACCAATATTATTATACCACTGTACACCCAATATATATATAATCACTCACTGTACATATTATATATATATCACCTCACGTACACCCCAATATATATAATATAATCACCCTAAACACCCAAATATATATATATATACTACGTAACCCAATATATATATATACACCTCACTGTAACCCAATTATATATCACCTATATATATATATATCACCTCACTGTACACCCAATATATATATATCACATGTACAATATATAATAATCACCTCACGTACACCCCATTAATATATATCACTCACTGACACCCCATATATAAATATTATTCACCTACTGTACACCAATATATTATATATCACCACTGTACCCCAATATATATATATATACCTCACGTACACCCAATATATATATATATCACTCACGTACACCCAATATATATATATATATCACCTCACGTACACCCAATAATATATAAATCACCACGTACACCAATATATAATATATATCACCTCAGTACACCCATATATATATATATAACACTCATGTACACCCAATATATATAATCACTCAGTAACCAATATATATTATATATCACCTCACGTACACCCAATATATATATATATATCACTCACGTAACCCAATAATATATATATCACCTCACTGTACACCCAATATATATATAAATCACCTCACGTACACCCAATATATATATATATCACCTCACGTACACCCCAATATATATATATATATATACTCACTGACACCAATATTATATATATATATACATCACTGTACACCAAATATATATATCACCTCACTACACCCAAATATATATATATCACCTCACGAACCCAATATATATATATATCATCGTACCAATATATATATATACTCATACCCAATATATATATATATATCACTCACGTACACCCAATATATATATTATCACTCAGTAACCCCAATATATATATATATCACCTCACGTAACCATATAATATATAACCCTCACGTAACCCAATATATATATATCACCTCACTGTACACCCAATATATATATATATCCCTCACGACACCAATATAATATTAATACACCTCACGTACACCCAATAATATATATAACACCTCACGTACACCAAAATATATTTATCACTCAGTACACCCATATATATATATATCACCTCACGACACCCAATATATATAATATCACCAGTAACCAATATAATATATCACCTCGACACCATATTATATTATATATTACACCAATAAATTACATCAGACCATTATATATTTCACTCACTATATATCAAATTATATAATTCACCACTTCACATTAATATAATCACAGACACCAATATATATATATAATTATAATATATATCACCTCACGTACACCCAATATATATATATATATCACTCACTGTACACCCAATATATATTATATCACTCACGTACACCCATATATAATTATATCACCCAGTAACCCATATATATATAATCACCTCACGTAACACCCAAATATATATATATATACCTCACTGTACACCCAATATATATATATATCACCTCACGTACACCCCATATATATATATATATCACCTCACGTACACCCCAAATATATATATATCACCTCATGTACACCCAATATATATAATATATCACCTCACGTACACCCAATATATATATAATCACCTCAGTACACCCAATATTATATATATCACCTCACTGTACACCCCAATATATATATAATATCACCTCACTGTACACCCCAATATATATAATATATATCACCGTACACCCCAAATATATATATATATACACCTCACGTACACCCAATATATATATATAATATCACCTCACTGTACACCCCAAATAATTATATATATACACCTCACTGTACACCCAATATATATATATAAAATCACCTCACGTACACCCCAATATATATATATATACAACCTCACGTACACCCCAATATAAAATATATAAACACCTCACTGTAACACCCCAATATATAAAATAATATATACCTCACTGTACACCCCAAAAATATATAAAATATAATAATCACCTCACTGTACACCCCATAAAATAATATAAATCACCTCACTGTACATCCCAAATATATATATAAAATAATCACCTCACGTACACCCCAATAATAAATATATTAATATCACCTCACTGTACACCCCAAAAAAATATATAATATATCACCTCACAGTACACCCCAAAATATAAATAAAATAAATCACCTCACTGTACACCCAAATAATTATATATCAAACCTCACCGTACACCCCAATATATATATATATATCACCTCACCCTACACCCAATAATAAATATTCATACACCCCAATATATATATTATCACCTCACCTGTACACCCCAATATATAAATATAATAATACACCTCACTGTACACCCCAATATATATATATATATCACCTCACTGTACACCCAAAAAAAAATATCACCTACTTACATAACCCCATATATATATATATAATATCACCTCAAAGTACCCCCAATAATATAATAAATATCACCTCACTGTACACCCAATATAAAATATATAATATCACCTCACTGTACACCCCAATATATATAATAAATATAATATAATAAAATTTTATATATATATCACCTCACTGTACACCCAAAATAAATATAATACATCACTACACCCCAATATAATATATTATATCACCCACCGTACACCCCAATATAATATAAACATACAACCCCCAATAAAAATATATAATCCCCCTCACGTACAAACCCCCCAAAATTAAATATATCACCCCCGTACACCCCAATATATATATATATTAATAAAACACCTCACTGTAACCCCAAAAATTTTAATTTTATCACCTCACTGTAAAACCCCCAAAATATAAATAATCACCTACTGTACAACCCCCCAAAATATATATAATATCACCCCTCAAAATTACACCCCAAATTAAAACACCCAAAGTACACCCCAATATTAATAAAAATTTCACCCCACCGTACACCCCAATTATATATATATCACCCCACGTACACCCCAATATATATATAAAAATATATTTTTTAAAAAAAAACGTACACCCAATAAAAAATATATATATCACCTCACGTACCCCCAATAAATAAATATATCACCTCACGACACCCAAAAAATATATATATATAACCTCACGTACACCCCAATATATATATATATATCCCACCGTACACCCCCCAAAATTTTA
>JARQOD010011271.1:0-24047 GCA_033576555.1 Oophaga sylvatica
AGCGCATCAGTACTATATCTGGTCACTCCACCATAGGGGATGCCGGAGCAACGTGTTCTATCATTGCTACATCCAGTTCTGTTCCTATCTGTCTGTGCTGCGTCTGCAGTCTCTGTGGCTTCGCTTATACTATTTGTCCCCAAACAGATCATTGCAACCCGTACTGGCTAACCTGGACAATCTCGGTTATTACTGGCCAAGTGTCATCCCTTCCCGCCATCAGCCATCCGTACCTGTGGACTGTGACAAGGTCACTTGACCAGCCTGCCACCATCCATTCTGGACCAGGACTTTACTCATCTCCGTCAAGAAACCCCCCACGGTCTCTGTATATACCTGTTACCCTTTTTGGTCCTTCTGGGACAGCTGCCACGTGTCCGGGGTCTAACTGGAGGTAGCACCTGTGTCCTCCGGTATTCCATTCTGGTCCTTTCGAGGGGCCTTACTACGGGTACCCGGGGCTCATTAGTCACGCCCCCTTCGGAGCCCCCCGGACCGCGGTCTCGAGGTTCCACATTAAAAAATAAAGACGAATGTGAACTTCACCATCTCTGCCTCCGCTTCCATTCGTTACAGATTGCTCCGGCCATGGAACCCGCTGGATCCCAGAGACCTCCGACCACGGATCTGTGCCAGGAGGTGGCCCGTTTAGGAGTTCAACAGGACAAGATCACAACTTATCTACGCATCTTGTCTACCCGCATGATTCCTTGGGGTTCTCGTCTGGATCTGACTCTTCTATCAATACTCAGGTACCAGTTCCCATGGCAAGTAAAGGTCCCTGCCTGGGGGCTCCTACCTGTTTCCTGGGTGATCCTACTCAGTGTCGGGGTTTTCTCAATCAGTGCACTCTACACTTCGAAATCTTGGGCATATGTTTGCTTCTGACCGAGCCAAGGTGGGCTTCATCATGTCACACCTGGGGGAGAGGCCCTCGCCTGGCTAAACCAGCTATGGAGAGAGGGGATCCGCTGGTTAATGATCTTCAATCTTTCCTGGAGGCTTTCGCAGGACCTTCGATGAACCTGGTCGCACCACTTCGACCGCTTCTGCCTTGCTCCGCCTGGCCAAGGTACTCTCACGGTGGCTCAGTATGCTGTTTAAATTCCGCACCCTCTCGTCTGAATTGTCGTGGAACAATGAGGCTTCAGTAGCTAACTTCTGTGAAGGCCTATCCGGAAAAATCAAGGATGAGCTAGCGGACGGGACAGACCTACCATCTTGGAAGAGCTAATATCCTTGGCAACCCGAATCGACCTGCATTTTCAGGAGCGTTCCATGGAGATCAAGCGGGACAAAAGGTCCTATCACCTGGACTCTAGTTTGTTCAAAACAGGTACCGCCTTCCTCCTCCGAGGCCATGGAGGTAGAACCGTGTAAGTTTGTCCACCCGCCGCCGGGAGGCACGTCGCAAGAGGAAGTTGTTTACTACTGCGGTAGTTCTGAGCATCAGATTCATTTCTGTCCTAAAAAGTCGGGAAACTCTAGTGCCTAGGTTCGGTAGGAGGGCCAACCTAGGTAGTGAACAGTCCTCTCCCTCATTACAAATCTCAGTTTCCGTGTCTTATGGAGCTATAAAATTCTCCGAACATTGTCTACTGGATTCTGGAGCTGCAGGGAAACTTCATCCAGCAGGCGGTTGTGGATCATTACCGCTTACCAGTCCAGCATCTTTCCTGATCCGTTGCAGTGACCGCCGTAGATGGCAAACCACTGACCGAACCCGTCCAGTTTCAAACCGAGTTGGTGGAACTCCAGGTAGGTCTAATGCATGCTGAACGAATGCGATTTTATGTATATCCCGGTTTGTCCCATCCCATGCTTTAGGTTTACCTTGGCTCCAGATGCATGAACCAGTCCTTAATTGGAAAACTGGAGAAGTTCTGCGTTGGGGAGATACCTGCATGAATCGTTGCTTAACCCGGATTCAACCTGTTTCGCCTCCAGTCCAGCCTGATACCCTGCCAGGGTTGCCTTCCGCCTATTGGTCCTTCTCTGACGTCTTTGGGAAAAAGGAGGCTGAGAGACTACCTCCACACAGATCATATGACTGTCAGATAGAGCTTCTTCCTGGAGCATCTCCTCCTCGCGGGAGAGTTTATCCCCTTTCACAGGCAGAGACTCAGGCTATGTCGGACTACATCCAAGAGAATCTGGCTAGAGGATTTATCCGAAAGTTATCATCACCGGCAGGAGCTGGATTCTTCTTTGTGAAGAAGAAGGATGGATCCTTGCGGCCCTGTATCGACTACCGGGTCTAAATCAGATCACGGTGAAAAACAGGTATCCATTACCTCTTATTTCAGAGCTGTTTGATCGTCTCCGAGGAGCCAAGATCTTCACCAAATTGGATCTCAGAGGGGCCTACAACCTGATCCGAGTCAGAGAGGGAGACGAATGGAAAACAGCCTTCAACACCCGTGACGGCCACTATGAATACCTGGTAATGCCATTTGGCCTAAGCAATGCACCTGCGGTCTTTCAGGAATTTGTTAATGACATTTTCAGGGACCTGCTCTATACTTGTGTCGTGGTCTACCTGGACGATATTTTGATTTTCTCTGCAGACTTGGCGTCACACCGGAGGCAAGTACGCCTGGTCTTACAAAGACTGAGAGAGAACAGGCTATATGCCAAATATGAGAAATGCCTCTTTGAGCAGTCTTCCTTGCCTTTCCTTGGGTACATTGTATCTTCCACAGGATTAAAGATGGACCCGGAGAAGTTGTCTGCAGTTCTCAACTGGCCTCGTCCGTCTGGGCTAAAAGCCATACAATCGGTTCCTAGGGTTCGCCAACTACTACCGGCAATTCATTCCACACTTTTCCACCCGAGTGGCTCCTATCACAGCCTTAACCCGGAAAGGTGTAAACTCTAAGGAATGGTCCTCCGAGGCAGAAGAGGCCTTTGTTTCTCTCAAAAAAGCCTTCGCTTCCGCACCCGTTCTCCATCGTCCTAATTCGAATGAGCAATTTTTTCTTGAGGTTGACGCTTCTTCCATAGGTGCAGGAGCAGTTCTCACCCAGAAGTCGTCTAACGGGCGGATGATCTCGTGTTTTTTTTTTTTCCAAGGTTTTTTCTCCTGCAGAAAGGAACTACTCTGTCGGTGATCGCGAACTGTTGGCCATCAAATTGGCTCTGCAAGAATGGAGACATCTTCTTGAGGGAGCTCATCACCAGGTAGTCATATTCACCGACCATAAAAACCTTGCCTATCTCCAATCTGCTTTAAGGCTGAATCCCCATCAGGCCCGTTGGGCATTGTTTTTTGCCCGTTTCAATTTTGTACTTCATTTCCGTCCAGCTGACAAGAACATCAAGGCAGACGCACTCTCCAGAGCCTTTTTGCCTCCTGAACTGGAGGAAGAACCTCAGCACATTATTGAACCTTCTAAGTTAGTCTCTGTTGCCTCCACTGATCTTGCCCAGCTTCCTCCAGGGAAGACTTTTTGCCTCCTGAACTGGAGGAAGAACCTCAGCACATTATTGAACCTTCTAAGTTAGTCTCTGTTGCCTCCACTGATCTTGCCCAGCTTCCTCCAGGGAAGACTCTCGTGTCCGCTTCTGATCGTAGTCGTGTTCTGCGCTGGGGTCATTCTTCTAAGTTGGCTGGCCATGCTGGTCAGAAAAAGACGCAGCAACTCATCTCCCGTTACTACTGGTGGCCTACCATGGGCAAGGATATCCAAGAGTTCGTCGCAGCCTGTCCTTCATGTGCCCGTAACAAAACTGTTAAACATCTACCAGCCGGCAGGCTTCTGCCTCTTCCAATTCCGTCCGCTCCCTGGCAGCACATCGTGATGGATTTCATCACGGATCTTCCCATTTCTTCTGGCTGCTCAGTGGTATGGGTTGTAGTGGACCGCTTCTCTAAAATGGCCCACTTCGTTCCGCTATCGGGTCTCCCGTCTGCTCCAGAACTGGCCGCTCACTTCATTCAGCACATCTTCCGTCTACATGGATTTCCTCTCCACATCGTGTCCGACAGGGGCGTCCAGTTCACCTCTAAGTTCTGGAGAGCACTCTGTAAAATGGTAAAATTGAACTAGATTTTTCTTCTGCATACCATCCCCAGTCTAATGGGCAAGTGGAGAGGATCAATCAAATCCTGGCTGGATACCTGCGTCACTTCATCAACGCTCATCATAATGACTGGGTAGAATTACTGCCCTGGGCGGAATTCTCCTACAACAACCAAGTAAGTGAATCTTCTGGAAAGTCTCCCTTTCAGATTGTGTTTGGACTCCAACCCGGAATTCCTCTTCCTATCTCTGGATTGTCTGATGTTCCGGCAGTCGATACCTTGTCTAAGAATTTCTCGAACATTTGGAGAGATACCAGGTCTGCTTTGGAGAAAGCCTCTCAACGTATGAAAACGCATGCGGACAAAAGACGTTTGGAGGCTCCCATCTTTCGTCCAGGAGACAAGGTATGGCTCTCCTCCAAGTACATCCGTTTGAAGTTACCATCGTACAAATTGGGTCCCCGTTTCATTGGTCCCTTTGAAGTCTTGAGACAAATCAACCCGGTCTCTTACAAACTGAAATTGCCTAATTCTCTACGTGTACCTAACTCCTTTCATGTTTCCCTCCTCAAACCAGTAGTGTTGAGCTCCTTCTTTAAGGACCCGGGTACCACTCCAGATCCGGTTTCTGAGGATGATGTTTTTGAGGTAAACATATCTTGGCCTCTAAGAAAGTAAGAGGTAGGATCTATTACCTGGTGGACTGGAAGGGTTTTGGTCCTGAGGAGAGGTCTTGGGAGCCTAAAGAGAACATCCAGGCTCCTCTTCTTCTTAAAAGATTTCACGCAGGCTTGAAAAAGAGGGGGGGTAAAGAGGGGGATACTGTTACACTCGGTCCCCGTGCTGGCTCTGCACTCCGTCCTGGTCACTCACCTGCTCCTCTAGCTGTCCCCCTGCAGCAGTCTGCGCGCAGGCTGAAGTCTCCTGTCCCATCTGCTCCTCAGCGTCCTGTGTCCTCCTCCAGTTCCTGGCACGCTGCTAGCAGGCCTCCAGATAGATTGCTTAGGACGCGAGGCCGCGCCCACCGTCTCTCTTAAAGGGCAGCGTGCATTTTTTGAAATAGCCAATTAACCAATGGCAGCGCACTCAGTACTATATCTGGTCACTCCACCATAAGGGGAGTGCCGGAGCAACGTGTTCTATCATTGCTACATCCGGTTCTGTTCCTGATCTGTCTGCGCTGCGTCTGCAGTCTCTGTGCTTCGCTTATACTATTGTCTCCACAGATCATTGCTAACCCGTATCTGGCTAACCTGGACAATCTCGGTTATTACTGGCGCAAGTGTCATCCCGTTCCGCCATCAGCCATCCGTATCCGTGGACTGTGACAAGGTCACTGGAGCCAGCCTGCCACCATCCATTCTGGACCAGGACTTTACTCATCTCCGTCAAGAACCCTCCACGGTCTCTGTATATACCTGTTATCCTTTTGGTCCCTCTGGGACAGCTGCCACGTGTCCGGGGTCTAACTGGAGGTAGCACCTGTGTCCTCCGGGTATTCCATTCTGGTCCTGTTCGAGGGCCTTACTACGGGTACCCGGGGCTCATTAGTCACGCCCCCTTCGGAGCCCCCGGACCGCGGTCTCGAGGTTCCACATTAAAAATAAAGACGAATGTGAACTTCACCATCTCTGCCTCCGCTTCCATTCGTTACAGTAGAGTTTTATAAATGTTATTTATACAACGTTTAACCTGAACTGCCTCCCATAAAGGGAAGATGAGTTTGAAATTGTTTTCTATTGTAATGCATTACTAAAAATTAGCATTTTCTGTAACAACCTTTTACTCTGTTTCAGCCGCGGACGTGCTGTGTTTAACGGGGGGGAATGTGGCGCCCCTGAGGGTTCAGAGGTGTTGCATCTCACCCAGAGGTGTGACACCTGTCTCTCAGGTAAGGAGGGAGCACTCCTAGGACTTCGCACCTGCATCCAACACACCATGCCAGCTGAGCATACGGATGGACCCTTAGGGAGGATGGTCTGACTCAGCCTGGTTAGAAAAGGGTGTCTAGATGAGTGGGTGGAGCCAGCTGCAGCACTTAAGGTACTGCCACACTAAACAATCCGCTAGCGATCACAATAACGACGCATACTAATGCGATCGCTAGCGGGATTGTTTCTATATCGCTAAATGCTGCCGCATTTAGCGATATAGTTAACGACGCTATCGCCGTTAGCGATCTTCTTAACGACTTTAGCGGTACAAAAGTACCGCTAAATCGCTAAGAAAAGGTGCCACACAGCGATTAGATACTTACCCAGCGGGAGCGCCGACGAGAAAATAGGGTCCGGAACGATTCCAGCGACGAGCGAGATCACAGCAGGAAGCTCGTCGCTGGAAGCTGCCGCACTGAACAACATCGCTAAGGGGATCGCTAAATAGTGACGTTTTTTAGCGATCCCGTTAGCGATATTGTTTAGTGTGGCATACCCTTTAGGCTGCATGTTAGATTAGAGAGCAGCCAGTCTTGGACTGCGGCTTCGCAAGAGTACATCTCTGGAAGCAACTGCTGAAGTGAGCGAACGGGTTCGACAAGGCACGGACGTCGGTTTATCCGTCCGTGGCCCCCATCCTGAAGAAGGAAGGACCAAGCCAACAGGGTTCGGCCCCTAGACTAGCGGGAAAGCTTCAAGCTCTGTTAGTAAGCCGAAGGCGGTGGTCACTTTATGGGCCATTGCCATCAACCACCAGCATCTTTACCGGAAGGCTGCACAACGGGGTCAAGTACGTGTAGACATAGAATTGATCTGTTTACCGAAAGGGCTCACAGCTCCTTCGTCTGAGAGCTCTGACTGGTGAAGGTGCAAGGAAGGAAAGGAGTTATAAGCACAGGGAGAACAAAGGCAGAAAGGAACATACTAAACGGGAGTCCTGGGAAGTGCGACCAATCTACCTGGGGGTTGCTGGACCACTCACCCGGAGGACACAGTGCCAGGCGGGCATCTGTATATGCACAACAGACTGAGTAAAAACCCTGAACTGCATTTGGACTGTCTCCTAGAGTTATTCCAGCATCGCACACTCCCCTCTGCTACATCGCAAGCACCATTCTTGCACCATCACATCTACCTGCCCTGGAAGGACACAGCCTCACCTGTAGGAGGCTTATCATCTAGCTGCACAATACCATCCCTTCCAGAGGACCTGCACAGCAGCGCTGGTCGCCCTGACCAGATACTACAGGTGGTGTCACGAATCATCATACGAACACTTATCCTGTGTAAATATCCCCTTTTTGGTGAGCACCCAGGGCCACGGACCGAGTCATGGCCGCTGTGACATCTCCCATAGAAGTCGACGGGCTCGGTGCCGAGTACCCCACGGCCCTGGCGGGCAGCTCACTAAAATGCAGCCTAGTGGACCTTATTAACCACGGGCTGCCCCATCAACTGCACCTGCTGCTTCTTCCTCCTCTGTCACAGTGGCAACTGTTCTCACACAGGTCTCCGGCTGCAGAACCTACACTTGTTTACCCCCTACAGTTGGCGTGAGTGAGAGCATTTCAGCTGTTACGGAAGTGGACAAGACTGCTGATTTTGACCGCTGTCAGAAACCGAGCACACATCTTTCTCAATCCACTCCGCCTGCATCTCACTCACAGTCCAGCAGTTTGTTGTGTGCACCCTACTCCAGCCTCTCTCAGCATAGTAGCCAGTCATCGGTCCAGCAGTTGTGGTTACATAAAAGATTTTTTCCTCCTACACATGCCAAAGATAAGAGCTTGAACTTCATCTCCAATTTGTTGGCCATGGAAATGCTGACTTTCCGCCAGGTGGATAAAGATGGTTTCTGAAAGCTAATGGCCATCGCAGTTCCCCAGTACCAATTGCCCAGTCGACATTACTTCTCTAAGAAAGCTGTACCTGTGCTAGACCCGCATTTCACAGACAACATCACCCGTTACTTGAAGAAATCTATCTATCACAGGGTGCATTTCACCATTGACACCTGGATGAGCGAGCATGGTCAGGGCATTACATCTCCCTGACTGGGCACTGGGTGACTCTGGTGGCTGCGGGGGCAGGAGGTAAGGGGCTGCTCCACAAGTATTGAAATCCCCAAGGACAAACCTTTGAATTTTGCACTTCCTCTACAGTTTCTGCCTCCTCCACCTCCTCTAGGGACTCTACCTGAAACCTCAACCTCTCCCTTAATGAGACAAGCATTCCAACTGTGCAGAGAAAATCCTCCCACCTCTGTACTGCGCAGCCAGGGCTAACAGCAATCAGGCGGTGTTTAAATTAATATGTCCTGAAGATTGCAGTCACACAGCTTAGAGTTGTGGACAGCTATCCAGGCCAAGTTTGAGCAATGGATATCTCCACTGAACCTGGAGCCAGGGAAGGTTGTGTGCGATAACAGTTTGAACCTGGTGGTGGCCCTATGCCGAGGCAACCACACACATGTGCCTTGCATGGCTTATGTCCTCAACCTGGTGGTACAGCAATTTCTCCTCCACTATCCCTACCTGGATGCACTGCTGCAGAAAGCACTGTCGCTGTGTGCTCACTTCCACCATTCACACACAGCCTGTCAGTCATCGACTTGCATCACACTCTGTTGGATCCATGGTACAAGAGTAAATTTTAACAGATGCTTCTCCACCTGGAAAGAAATGCGCACATGCTGGAGTATCGAAACATGCTTGTACATAATCTTAAGAGTGGTTTTCCACAAGACAGTTGTGAGGCACACAGTGTGCATCGCAGCTCTAGACTTCCAACCCAGGGTATGTCGAGTTGTCAACACAAAAACATTAGCAGCAGTAGAGTAAGTGACATAAGCAATTTCTGTGAGTCGTTTCACACATTTTTTAGACCAGTCCGAGCACCAGCAGAACAGAGTACACATCTGACACATAGTGATCGACTGGAGAAGATGGTGCAGAACTATCTCAAGCTCAATATCGATGCCATTGATGGTTTGGGCCATTTTGCATTTTGGTCTTCAAAAATGGAAGAGTGGTCTGAGCTTGCCAGTTTTGGAGGTTTGTTATGCGTGGCAGGCAGCGCTATCTTAGAATGTGTCATCAATGCTGCTGTTGGTGTCCTGACAGATAAGCGCATCCGGATGTCCCCTGAAAGTGTAGACCACCTAACTTTCATCAAAATGAACATGTCATGGATTTCCAATGACTTTTGCACCCCAGTGTGTCATTTCACACATTTTTTAGACCAGCCCAAGCACCAGCAGAACAGAATACACATCTGACACATAGTGAACGACTGGAGAAGATGGTGCAGAACTATCTCAAGCTCAATATCAATGCCATTGATGGTTTGGGCCATTTTGCATTTTGGTCTTCAAAAATGGAAAAGTGGTCTGAGCTCGCCAGTTTTGGAGGTTTGTTATGCCTGGCAGGCAGCGCTATCTCAGAATGTGTCATCAACGCTGCTGGTGGTGTCCTGACGGATAAACGCATCCGGCTGTCCCCTGAAAGTGTAGACCACCTAACTTTCATTACAATGAATAAGTCATGAATCTCCAATGACTTTTGCGCCCCAGTCGTAGACTGAGCAGACTATGCGATGGTTTTAGTTTTCAGTGTGCTTCATTGATCTTGCATTATTGCAGTCTGTGACACCTTTGTCGTGGCTTCTGTGGCTGCTGTTGCTACTGCTGCTGATGTTACTAACATGTGTCTTGGTGGCGCAACAATCAGAAGGTGTGTCTAGCCCTGTTACTTTTATAATTTGGCCTTTTAAAAAAAAAAAAAAAAAAAAGCACGTAATAATTACCTCCTGGTAAATGGAGATTCTTATTCGGGTCTCCTTGGTGTGTGTTGCTTGTAGTGGCAGGGATTCCACCATTATACTATTTCTACTCTGAGGAAATTGATGCTACTCTAGTGGTATGTGCCAATAATTTTTTGAAATGTGGAGACTCCAATTTGGGGTCTCCATCTGGTAGGTTGCCTGTAGCGGAAGGGGTCTCAGAGTACCATTATACTCTTTCTACTCTGGGGAAATTGATGCTACTTTATTGTGGGTCGACAATCGCCAATGCAAGTCTATGGGTGCGATGAAAAATCGGATTACAAACGGACCGCACGTGTGACTTGCGATTAAATCGCACCGGTGTCCTTTAGAAAAGCCAGCAATTCATCCCCGGCTATACTGTAAAATCACACTGACAGGTTTAATAAAGAATAGAAAGAATAGATATATACACATAGAATGCATATATATATATATATATATATATATATATACATGTCATTGTGACACATATATATATATTCATAGTTCATACACTTCTACATAGTATAATAGCCGCTAATTCAATTGCCGGCTTTTGTGAAATTACAGACCCGACATGAAATGACACATGGTTTACATACAGTTAACCATGTCTATTCATGTAGTTTGATATATGGTTTTCACTAACAATGACATGAGAGTATGTGTGCAAAATTTCATACATGTAGGGGTTAATTAAAGGTGTAAATTCGTTGAAAAAAATGCGTGGGCTCCCGCACTATTTTCTCCACTAGACAGGCAAAGCCAGCCTGGGATTAGCCTGGGAAGCAATCAATTAAGCTTCCCAGCTAATCACTTCCTCTCCTGTCAGCCGGAAGAGGAGCTCATTCCTTTGGGGGCTTACAGCTGAGCTGCCAGCATTAGCTGTGCTGCTTGGCTGTAAGGCAGTTAACCCTTTGTGAAGGATTACAGCGTTGGACCTGACAGAGGGGCCAGATAGGTAAGAATAATGTTGTTTTATTTTTTTTTTTTATTACAGGAGAACAAGGGAATTGAAGGAATACCAGTAAAATAAAAGATGGTCAAAAACTGTGTTTATTTAAATAAAATGATTTTTAATTAATGTGTGCGTGTTTTTTTTAATTTCGTACAGTAGGATTAATAATTGATAGTTGTCTAATTGACAACTCTCCATTATTAACCTGGCTTAAAGTCAATAGCAAGGTGGATTTAACCCATTATTAACCCATTAGCCACCGCTACAGGGCAATGGGAATAGACGGGATAAGTGCCAGAAAGGGCGCATCTAATTATTGATTTGCCTTTTCTGGGGTGGCTGGGGGCAGTTGTTAGTAGCCAGGGGGGCACAAATAAATGCACCCTCCCTAGGCTATTATTATCTGCCCCCACTCACTGGCTTTGCCTGTCTGGTGGAGAAAATAGCGCGGGAGCCCACACATCTTTTTTCAACGAATTTACACCTTTAATTAACCCCTACATGTATGAAATTTTGCACACATACACTCATGTTATTGTTAGTGAAAACCATATATCAAACTACATGAAATGACATGGTTAACTGTATGTAAACCATGTGTCATTTCATGTCGGGTCTGTAATTTCACAAAAGCCGGCAATTGAATTAGCGGCTATTATACTATGTAGAAGTGTATGAATTATAAATATATTGATATATGTCACAATGACATGTATATATACTGTATATTGTATTCTATGTGTATATATCTATTCTTTATTTTGTTATTTAAAAACTATTCATTTGGATCCTTTATATGTCGGCCTTGCTAGCCACCGACAAAATCTCGCTAGTCGGATGTCAATCGGATGTGAACCGTACGCTCAGATGCGACTAAATCGCATCATCGCAGTAAAATCGGATGACAGACAGATCAATGTTAATGAAACTTTTGTGCGATAATCATCCGACTAAAACGGTCCGATTTTTTAAACGTTGTGTGTGACCCCGGCCTAACAATAGTAGTCTGCGAAGCTGATATTTGTGCCACCTGAGTGTGGCTGAGCAAAAATCAGTTTAAACTGTTGCATGAAGTATCAGGGCTCCCAGCACAGCAGACCTACACTGGTCCCTTACCCATCTGTAAGCAATAATCATCAACATTATCAGAAATAAACACTTGAAATAGATCACTCTGTGTGTAATGACTCTATATAATATATGAGTTTCACTTTTTGTATTGAAGAACAGAAATAAATTAACTTTTTGATGATATTCTAATTTTATGAGAAGTACATATATATATATTATATATATATATATATATATATATTGTGAGACAGTGAAGGGGTGTGTGCTGGACGGCGTGTATATCTCGCCCAGGTTTCTTAGCTGGGGCGCATAAAATAGGTTGTCAGTGCGGTGTTCATTCCATTCCTATCTGGACAGGTTTGCATTGCAACCCGGAGTGAACACAGCTGCTTAATTAGGCAGCCATAAGTACCTGCTTGAGAAGTTCAGAGGGGGCTCTATCTCTCAGTCTGGATCTGACTTCAGACGCCATTGGAGCCTCATGTGAGCTGCACGCTGGTAACTACTGAACATATGTGTTGTTTTGGGCACAGGCTATTAGAGTCTGGACCCGGATAGAAAGGGTAATCTATCTAAGTGTAATTAGTGGCGGGACACGCCTAGGCTTTATGTTTATGATTTTGTTTTAATTTATGTTCTGTTTGCTGTGGACTTTAATAAAACTGGTTGCGGCCAGTTTTTAACAGAACCACTGTCTGTGAATGGTCTCTTTATGCCACTCCGTCTCCCCAAGACGGCGATCCCAGAGCTATATCCCCTGAAAAGCTTACAATTGGTGCTTGAATGCTGGGGCAGCACAGTGGCTGAAGACTTTGAAAAAAAAAAAAAAAAGGTGTCTGCACCGCAAAACTGAACTTATTGTGGAGAAGACTGTGGAGTGTATATGTCTTGGGTGAAGGCTGTCAGCCAGCCCAAGATGTCCGGCAGTGTGGAGGAGCTCATTAAGCAGCTGGCCCAGAACCAGCAGGCCATGCAGCAGCAACATCAGCAGGCCATGCAGCAACAACAGCAGAGCATGCAGCAGCAACAGCAGGCCATGCAGCAACAACACCTAGAGGCCCAGCAGGCCATGCAGCAACAACAGCAGAGCATGCAGCAGCAACAGCAGGCCATACAGCAACAACACCTAGAGGCCCAGCAGAGCCAGCAGCAACAGCAGGAAACCAACCGGTTGTTACTGGAGCAGCTTGCAGCACTAAAAAAAACTCCTAGCACCTCGTCCCCGAATGAAGATGCCGGGTTACCGGCATTATCCGCTGTAAAAAAGGCGGTAAAACAGACTCTGCAGAAGATGACGCCTCATGACAATGTGGAGGCATATCTGGCTATATTTTGAGAGACTGGCAGAGAAGGAGAATCTGCCACAATCTGAATGGGCTATGGTGGTTGCGCCCTATTTGACTGGGAACCCCAAAAAGCCTATTTTGACCTCAGCGAGCAGGACAGCAAAAACTATACTAAGTTGAAAGCGGAGATTCTTGCCCGCCTGGGTGTGACGAGGGCAGTCCGTGCCAGGAGAGTCCATAACTGGAGATACAGGCGAGACAAGCCTGCTCGCTCACAAATGTATGACTTGATTTCTTTGGTAAAGAAGTGGTTGGAACCTGACGTCAGCACCCCTGCCCAAATGGTTGAAAAGGTGGTGCTGGACCGGTACATCTGGGCCCTTCCCCCTGAGGTCCAGCTCTGGGTCGGACAGGGAGACCCCAAAGATGCCGATCAACTGGTCAGCCTAATAGAAAGGTATTTCGCCACCAAAGACTATCTACGTGACCAGCCGTCCGAGCGATCATCAGTTCGGATTACCCGGCCTCCGTCATCTCCCGGTAAGAGGGTTCCAGCTGTGGGGGCAAGGGGGGCTGTTGATAGTCCGGGTCAGCCCCGAGGGGACATGTATGAGCGGAAGGGTGATACTTACCTACCAGGAGAACCCAGACCTAGGAAGGTCTCCCCGTCTGAACACACTGACCTGAGACAGTGTTGGAGATGCCGTGAACAAGGTCATATTTCAGCCAATTGTCCACTAGTGGGGGAACCTATGGACTGTGACGCTGGACAGTCTCTCTCGTTCCTCGCCGAGCCCGTGTGCGTGGCCACCCTAATCGAGGAGACTGGCCCACAGCTGTGTCAGGTCGTGATAAATGGGTGCCCAGTACAGGCCCTACTCGACTCAGGAAGTCGAGTGACTCTGATACATGCTAGTCTGGCTGATGGGGACTTCGTCACAGATAGGTACCTAAGCGTGGTGTGCATACATGGAGACGTCAAAGTCTACCCAGTAACCTCCTCAGACTTCGTCACAAAACTCGGGGAGATCTCATATGAAGTGGGGGTAGTGAAGAACTTGATGCATCCCGCCATATTGGGTCGTGACTTTCCCCTGTTTTGGGGTCTTTGGAAAAAAAATGTTTCTGCTGGACAGTGTGATGAAGCTCCTACTGAGGGTGCGCAGTCCCGAGGGGCGGAACACAAGGCTAGTGGGCCGTTAAACTTATGTGATAATGATGACCATGATAATGATGATGATCATGATAATAATGATGACCATGATAATGATGCTGATGCTGATAGTAATCACGATAATGATATTGATAATGATGATGACTGTAAAAAAAATGATGAATTTCCATTTCAGGTGATGTTGGGGGAGGGGGAGGATGTTTCTCTAGAACAGAATGTCCCTGACCTACCGGTGTCCCGTGGCAATTTTGGGAGTGAGCAATTGCAAGACCCCACTCTTAAACATGCCAGGGAGAATATAACCGTTCTGAATGAGATCCCACAAGAGCCCGGCTCTGATGAAAAATTTCCCCATTTTGCCATGAACAATGACCTGCTATATAGGGTCACTAAAGTAAAGGGAGAGGCCGTGAGTCAGCTCCTAGTACCTAAGTCATATAGAAGTATGGTGTTAGGTTTGTCCCATAACCACGTGCTGGGTGGGCACCTGGGGATGGACAAAACCCAGGAAAGAATTCTTCAGAGGTTTTACTGGCCCGGGGTTTATCGAGATGTAGAGGATTATTGTAAAACCTGCCCCTCGTGTCAGATAAATGCTCCGGTGTCTCACTTCCGGAGTCCATTAATCCCGCTGCCGGTTATAGAAATACCCTTTGAAAGGGTAGCAATGGACTTGGTAGGTCCTATTGTAAAATCAGCCAGGGGACACCAATACATCTTAGTTGTCCTTGATTATGCAACCCGGTACCCAGAGGCGGTCCCTTTAAGAAATATGGCATCTAAAAATATTGCACGGGAACTTTTTCATATGTTTTCCAGGACAGGAATTCCTAAAGAGATCCTCACGGACCAAGGCACACCTTTTATGTCCAAAGTGATGAAGGAACTGTGTAAGTTGCTTAAAATCTCGCACATTCGGACATCTGTGTATCACCCCCAGACGGATGGGTTGGTTGAACGTTTTAATAAAACATTAAAACATATGTTAGAGAAAGCAGTAGAGAAAGATGGGAGGGACTGGGACTACCTGTTACCCTACTTATTGTTTTCGGTCAGAGAGGTTCCCCAGGCCTCTACGGGATTTTCTCCCTTTGAGTTGGTGTATGGTCGGCATCCGCGGGGCTTGCTGGACATAGCCAAGGAGGTTTGGGAAACCGAGACAACTCCATACAAGAGTGTTATAGAGCATATTGCCCAGATGCAAGAGAGGATGGCTAAAATTATGCCATTAGTGAAGAATCATCTGCAGAGAGCCCAAGAAGCTCAAAGCAGAGTCTATAATCGGTCAGCAAAAATTAGGTCTTTCAACCCCGGGGATCGAGTCCTAATTCTAATTCCCACAGTGGAAAGTAAGTTTTTTGGCCAAGTGGCATGGTCCATACGAGGTCGTACAAAAAGTGAGCGAGGTTACTTACAAAGTACACCAACCCGGGAGACGGAAGCCCTACCAGATATATCATATCAATCTGATCAAGCCCTGGAGGGACAGAGAGGCATTGTTGGCCTCGGGTGAAGTAGAGAAAGGGGTAAAACCATCTCTACCTCCTGTGACCATTGGTGAGACATTGTCCGTGCACCAAAAACAGGAAGTACGGGAGTTTCTGCAGAAAAATCGGCAGAGGTTTTCTGACTTGCCCGGCCGGACTTCTCTCGTAAAACACCATGTCGAGACTGAGCCCGGTACTAAGGTCAAAATAAAACCGTACAGAATTCCAGAAGCCCGCAGAAAGATAGTCTCTACTGAAATCAAACGCATGCTAGACCTCGGGGTCATTGAGGAGGCCCAAAGCGAGTGGTGTAGCCCGATTGTTCTGATCCCAAAACCTAATGGAACCTGGAGGTTCTGTAATGATTTCAGAAAGTTGAACGAAGTGTCAAAGTTTGACGCATACCCGATGCCACGGGTAGATGAGCTAATCGAGAGGTTAGGGGTGCCCGTTATATTACAACCCTCGATCTGACAAAAGGGTACTGGCAGATACCCCTATCTGAGGAGGCAAAAGAAAAAACGGCCTTTGCAACCCCGGAAGGTTTGTTTCAGTATCTGGTGATGCCATTCGGGTTGCATGGAGCCCCAGCTACCTTTCAGAGGCTTATGGACCAGATCCTACGCCCGCATCAAGCCTATGCAGCTGCCTACCTGGATGATGTGGTAATTTTCAGTTCTGATTGGGAGAGCCACCTCGCTAAGGTACAAGCCGTCTTAGACTCGATAGGCGGAGCTGGGCTGAACATAAACCCAGAGAAATGTGCAATTGGCCTAGAAGAGGCCAAGTACTTGGGCTATGTGATTGGCAGAGGGCTGATCAAGCCACAAATCGATAAAGTAGAGGCAATTCGAAACTGGCCTGTACCCCTCACAAAACGACAGGTCAAAGCATTTTTAGGCATCACTGGGTACTATCGCAGATTCGTACCAAATTATGCCTCCATTGCTGCCCCATTGACTGACCTGACAAAAGGGGGGAAGTCCAAAATGATAAATTGGAATCCGGAGGCAGAAAAAGCATTTCTGTCGTTGAAAATGGCTTTGTGTCAAAGACCAGTTCTGGTCACCCCTAATTTCAGGGAAGAGTTTCTTGTTCAAACTGATGCCTCTAATGTGGGGTTAGGGGCAGTGTTATCACAGGTCGTGAAGGGTGAAGAACACCCAGTCCTGTATCTAAGTCGAAAAATGACACCGGCTGAACAAAATTATGCCATTGTGGAGCGAGAGTGCCTCGCAATCAAATGGGCGCTGGACTCCCTACGGTATTACCTCTTGGGTAGGAGATTTAAATTGCAATCAGACCATGCTCCTCTGACATGGATGAAGCAGAACAAGGAAAGGAATGCCAGGGTGACAAGGTGGTTCCTTTCACTTCAAGAGTTCAATTTCTCGGTTGAGCATAGACCTGGGAAATTACAGGGTAATGCTGATGCCTTGTCCAGAGTTCACTGTCTCTTCGGAATTTCTGACCAGTCCTCCGGTCTGGAGAAGAGGGGGGGGATATGTGAGACAGTGAAGGGGTGTGTGCTGGACGGCGTGTATATCTCGCCCAGGTTTCTTAGCTGGGGCGCATAAAATAGGTTGTCAGTGCGGTGTTCATTCCATTCCTATCTGGGACAGGTTTGCATTGCAACCCGGAGTGAACACAGCTGCTTAATTAGGCAGCCATAAGTACCTGCTTGAGAAGTTCAGAGGGGGCTCTATCTCTCAGTCTGGATCTGACTTCAGACGCCATTGGAGCCTCATGTGAGCTGCACGCTGGTAACTACTGAACATATGTGTTGTTTTGGGCACAGGCTATTAGAGTCTGGACCCGGATAGAAAGGGTAATCTATCTAAGTGTAATTAGTGGCGGGACACGCCTAGGCTTTATGTTTATGATTTTGTTTTAATTTATGTTCTGTTTGCTGTGGACTTTAATAAAACTGGTTGCGGCCAGTTTTTAACAGAACCACTGTCTGTGAATGGTCTCTTTATGCCACTCCGTCTCCCAAGACGGCGATCCCAGAGCTATATCCCCTGAAAAGCTTACAATATATATATAACACATATATATTTGAACATAATTTTGACTATTCAGGTACTACTTTTCTTTTCTCTTTTTAAAATGGCTCGTTGGGTATTAAGTCTTGTTCAGTTCATTTTCCCAACACTTAGTAAGTTGTGACTCCTAGTTCCTCAAGTCAAATACAGATGATAAAGAATATTGTTAATTCCTTGTGGGTGTTTAGGGATACATAATTTTCTTCTCCCACGCTGAATTGTCATTTTATATTTGTGCAGCTTAAATTATTTAAGGTGCGGTCCTTTAATATAATTATAAATCGCTGGCCATTTTCCGTAGGAATACCTGTAATCACTAGCATCCCATACATGCTTCAGCCTGCAACTATCTCTTGGCATAAAATATTTTTTGAAATGTGTTGAGCAATTTATGCTTCAAGATAATTTGCTTTACTGCCAATTATGATTGTTAATTAGAGTTGAGCGAAACAGGTCGGTCAGATTCAAAAGTCGGCGACTTTCGCCAAAGTCGGGTTTCGTTGGCCGAAACACAACTATAGCTTGAGGTCAGCCATGCGGTGGTCAAAACGAGCGCTAAAGTCGAGTTTCCCCGAATGCTTTCAGGCGCCTTTTTTCAGCCAATGAGCAAGGACGTAAACTGTGGCCAACGAGATGACATGAGCAGCATCCACCACCATCTTAGAGAAGGGCATTGCAGTGATTGGCTTGCTTTGGGGGCGTCATAGTGTCTATAAAAGCCCTGACCTCCGACCTCCATTTACTTCTGCCGATATTAACAGTAGGGAGAGGTTGCTGATGCTGTTTATCAGTAAGGAGAGAGTTAGGGCTGGAAAGAGAAGTTCTTCTGTGCTTGTGCTGATAGCAATTGTGCTGTACAGTTAGTGTGCAGTGACAGGGGAGGATTTTCTTGTGTGCAGCAGCGCTGATTATTAGGCTGCCTGCCAGTGACAGGGGAGGATTTTCTTGTGTGCAGCAGCGCTGGTTATTAGGCTGCCTGATAGCTGTATTGCTGTGTGTACACTGCTGTGCAGACTGCTTTTTACACAGCACTAATACTTTTATTCTTTTTTTCTGCACAGTTACCGAGGATTCATTTTTTCCCACACCGTATAGAGCTGTACGCTCCTCACACACTACAGTGTACCGGCTGGTATCACGGACAAATACATGCTGACTATCTGTGTGTGACTCCGGAAATATATATACGGAGATTTACAATTTCCCCTACACTGAATACAGCTGTCCGCTTCTGATACAGTACCCTTTTTTCTGCTTTTTGTATTCTGGTCAAATCCATACTGAGTGAGCGTCTGTGTGTTACTCCAGAAATATATACAGAGATTTAAAATAACCCCAACACTGTTTACAGCTGAACGCTACTGATACAGTACCATTTATTTGCTGGTATTTTGGGTACATTTTTTCCAAACATGAGGAAGTATGGTGGAAGAGGACGTGGGTGGGGGGGCCAGCTGTTATTCCCCATTGACTTGCATTGGGGTCGGGTTTCGTTTTTTGCTGACCTCCGACTTTTGCCGCGAGCTAGTCGGCCGATCTCGTTCGAATCGACCCAAAAAAAGGCAAAGTCGCTCATCTCTATTGTTAATACTTAAACAGATTTGAGTATTTTTGTAGTATGCATTGAAATATTAGAACCAAATATTAAAGGAAACCTGTCACCTACAAAAACACTATTTACCTGCCGATATAGTGTTAATCTAAAGATAGATAGCATTTAATTCATGTTAGGCAGATTTCCCAGAAGCTACAATCTGAAATCTGATATAGTTTTAGATCAAATATTTTCAGAAATATGGAAAATTCTATTAGGTTCATAAACTTTTAAACACTACTGTAAATAGCATTTATGTAGGTGACACGTTCACTTTAATTTAAAATACGACGTCACAATTTTAAAGACTTTTTAGTCCGGAAGTGTGATAGAAGGGGTATGGTTCTAGTACATGTAACTAGCTTGACCCCTGAGAAATTTTCGCACATTGGTCGTCGGGGGCGCAGACAATTTCCGAAAAAGCAAGCTGGTAAAATGTAAATGTATTTCATGAGATGATGAACACAGACAGGTATTTATATATGTAGATTGGTAATACAATAAATTGGTTTGATAAGTAGAGGCCAAAAAATGTCTTCCGGGATAAGGTGCCACCTGCATGTCATTGTGTCTTTCTGTAGGTTTATGAAAAAAATGTTTAAACTGTATTTAGTGATAAAATCGTGAATGTGTGGTTTGTTTAGTTATTTTCTTGCTGAAGGGAGTAAGTTTACCTTTCAAATGGTGTATCATTTGTGTGTGTGGGGCGAAGTAATCAGCGAAAAAGCAGTGCATGTTTACAAATGTGTTTGCATATGTGACTCACCATTTGTGTGTGTGGGTCGAAGTAATCACCGAAAAAGCAGTGCATGTATACAAATGTGTTTGCATATGTGACACACCTGCAGTGAAGTGTGCAATCCTCCAATGTGCCTGAAATAGGCTGGGCAAGCACCTGGGCAAGCTGGAAAGACCCCAAGGCAAATGTTTGGATTTGTTTGTGATGTCTGTAAGCAGCTTTGTGGTAGTGTGCTTTGGGTAGTGTGCTGCCACCTGCAGGTAATTTGACCTTTCAAATGGTGTATCATTTGTTTGTGTGGGTGGAGTATGAATGGAGCAAGTGTGCAATTCAATAGGCAGTTCATGTTTACAAATGTGTTTGCATATGTGCCTCACCTGCAGTGAAGTGTGCAATCCTCCAATTTGGCTAAAATAGGCTGGGCAAGCAGTTCGGCAAGCTGGAAAGCCCCCAAGGCAAATGTTTGGATTTGTTTGTGATGTCTGTAAGCAGCCATTCTGGTTTTAGACTCCATTACATAATGTCATTCTTTGATTTGTATAATTTATTACCTGTAACTCTTACCTTTATTATATATCAGTCTATTTTATGGTAATTATTGTGTTTAGTATATCTAATGGTATAATGTGCCTGTTTTCCCTCATCATTTTATTTTCGGCACATGAATTGTTCTTCTGCTCCTGTTTATGATTTATTTAGCATCCAGTATGTATTACCACAGTTTTAGTATTAATCCTCCAGAAACTGGATATATTCACCATTTTATTGATGGATTTCCAAATTTCTTTACAACTCATTATTTTTTATACTATTGTAATGTATGTAGTACAGTTCATATAGCGTCTTGTGCTTGGGTGCGATGAAAACACAGGAGTCACAGGTTTGATATAGGAAAAGTCCTGTATTACTTCATACAAGTTGGCAGAAATAGTCACACAGTTTGCAGACACAGAAACAGGAGACACAGCAGGCCAGAGTAATCCAAGCTCAGCAATCACTCTCCAATACAGATTCAGGATCTTCTTCTCTGTTACCGTAAGTCCATGCAAACGTGGGTCTTTCAAAGAGCAGGATTCAGAGTCCACAAGTGCTTCAGAGTTCCTCAGTAGGAATAGCTGGAGTACAAGGTCCAAGGCTTACAGGAGTCAAGACACAGGTTCACTGCAGGCTAGATTCTGAAGCACTGATTGCTCAGCTGTGGTGCTTAAGAAGCAAAGGAGAGAATCAGGGGGGGAACATGCAAGCTGGAAACTCCATTTTGACTGAGGGCAAGATAGCTGCAGCAAGACAGAAAGTAAAATGCTGACGAACAAACTGAGTTTCAGGAATATATACATAGAACCTTACATTACTCCCCCCTTAAGGACAACCTCCGGATGACCTCAGACCAGGCTTTGTGTGGGTACCTCGATGAAACTGAGAGCAAGGAGGGGCATTAACGTTATTGACCCGGTTCCCATGATTGTGGGAAAAAGCAGGGGGAGTACGCCCCGGGGTTTTTTTTGGGGTTTTTTTGGTCGTCCATTATTGGGGTTTAAAAAAAAAAAGGTTTTTTTTAAAATTTTTAAAGCTCAAGAAATTTTCCCCAAAAACCCAGAAATGAATTGCACCCCCGATCGGAAAAAACCCCCCCCCGGGACCCCATTAAAAACAAAATCTTTAAAAAAAAATCTGATGTCTTTTTTGCAGGGGAAACCCCAAAAACCCAAAGGGGTAAAATGAGCCCCTTTTTTTGAGGGGAACCCCCCATTTTAAATTTTGGGGTTTTTCCCCCCGAGGGGGTTTTAACTCCAAAATGAAGCCCCAAAAATGGGGTCCCCACGGGCGGGGGGGGGGGGAAGAGGCTGAACCGACCGTTGGTGGGAGCGGGTGTTTTGCATTTTGACAGACCTCACATAAAATGACAAAATTAAAAAAAACCCCCCTTTCCCGCAAGTGGGCCCCCAAAAAAAAACGAGAAAGAAAAATTTCCGTGTCTTTAAAACCCTTTGCCCAGCATCTTGGAACGTGAATGAGTTGCAATACTCTTAATCTGACTGTTTCGGGGGAAAATAAGACCTTTCCCCTGAATCCACACACCATTTTAAAAACAAGACTTTCTCCCTTGGGGTTGTGCCAAAAAAGGGAAAAAGCATGGTATGCTTCCTTGATGTCCCCTTTAAATAGGGCCCCTTTTTTTTTTAATTTCTCCAGGGGAAATTTTAAATCGGGGAAAAAAGTTTTGGGGGAAAAGGGCTGCTCTGTGAATAAAAAAAAGAGAGTGATCACCTTTCCATTGCCCCACCCTTTTTATAAGAAAAAAAAATTTAAAATTGGGGTTTTGAAAAAATTCACGAGCCGCGGGGGGAAAACTTACCCCCCTTTAAAATCAAGGGGTTTTTATGGGCTTCGGGGAATATTTGCTGTGCCCCCCCTGAAGAAGGGTTTTCCATTTTTGAAGGCACCCAAAAGGCCAAAAAAACTCTTTTCCCCAAAAACGTATTTCCCCCTCACCCAAGACCCAACCCGGGGGAAAAAAGGCCGGGGGTGAAAAATTTTTTCTCCCCTTTCCTGAGAGATAAGCTCCAACGGCACAGTCTGAAGCACCCAAAACCCCTATTTTAAAGGGAAAAATGGGGGGTTTGGGTTTTTATAGGATAGGTAGGGAAAAATTTTTTTTTAGGGGGAAAAAAGCTTCCTGGGTTGGGGGGCCAAAAAAAACCCAGACCTTTGGGTTTAAGGGGTTTTTTTTTGGTGATAGGTGAAACTACTCAAGAAAAATTTTAATAAAAAATCAAAAGAATTTTTCAAACCCCCATAAGCGCTGTACCCCCTTCACATTTCTTGGGGTTTGGGGCCCAACCCTTTTGGGGGTTGGGTTTTGTTCCCCTATAATTCCTTGTGGACAGGAATCCCCCCAAAAAATTTAATTTGGTTTGGAAAATTCCCCCTTTTTAATTTTTATGAAAAGTGATTTTGGGCTTAAACCGGGTTTCCCAAAACCTTTCCCCATGTCCCTGTTTTTCCCTTGGGGTTAGAAAAAAAATTAAAAAAATCATCCAAAAAAAAATTTTTCCCAATGTTTTAAAGGGGATCCCGGGAAAATGTCATTCCCCCAAAATTTGGAAAGTGGCGGGGCGGTACCAGGCCAAAAGGATAACTGTATTCAAAGTGGGCCTTTTTGGGGACCGAAAACCTTTTTCCCCCCCCCCCGGTTAATACACTAAGTTAAGGCCCCCCGAAGATTTGTTTAAAAAAAAATTTTGGAGTGCACCCTCCAAAAAGGGATTTAAAGGGAATGGAAAAGGTTTTTAATAAAACCTTATTTTTCCCCCCATAGTCTACGCATGGTCTCAGAATCCATCTTTCTTTTTACAAAAAAGAGGGGGGCACCTGGGGAGTTAAGAGGGGGTATGAACCCTTGGGTTTTTTTTCATCTATTAACCTTTAAAAACCTTTAGCCGGGCCCCCTTTTCCCGATCTTTTAAAAAAAGGGTTCGGGGGTTGGAGAAGTCCAACCCAACCCAAAAAAAAGTTTCCCAAACCGCATCTGATTCCAAGTTTTTTCAAACAAAAAAAAAAAAAAAGGGAAAAAAAAAAAAAAAAACAATAGTGTTTTCCTGTGGGAACCCCCGCAAAAAAAAAAAACTTAAGGGGTTTTCACCCGGAATTTTTTTTTTAAGTCACAACCCCTGTTTAAACAAAAGAAAATACAAAAGGGCGTTGAAAAATTTTCCCCGACGCAACACGCCTTCCCGACCCCGCAACACAACGTTTGGCTTCAGAAACTTGTAATGAGTAGACAGTTTTAAAAGCGTCTTTTGGGGTCGATGAAAAACAGGGCAAGGTTTGGGAAAGAAAATCCCGTTTTCTTATCAAATTGGAGAAAAAGCCAATTTCAGACACGAAAAAGGAGAACCAGGGAGTAATCCAAACTACAATCACTCTCCAA
>JARQOD010011272.1:0-24046 GCA_033576555.1 Oophaga sylvatica
CTTTTCCTGAACCACCGCCCGACCCCACAAAAGAAGCACAACCAAAACCAAAAAAGGGGTTTTGTCACTCAGGCTGCAAGGGGTTGGACAACTAACCCCTCCCCTTTCAACACAAAAGCCTCAATGCCCATACCCACAAACCGCATCGCCCTTTCCTTGAAGGGGTCAAGGTTGGCAACACAAAAATTTTTTAATGATTTTCTAAAAAAATTGCAACCCCAAAAACCCCTGTATTGATTTCACACCAATAGTCTAGGCCAACCGCCACTTGCCCTTCCCCGGGGGCCCATCTCAAAACCTTCACTGGAGACAAAAAGCCCAAAAACAATCTCTGTCAGCGAACTCAATTTTTTCTAGGGGAAAAAGGAAAATTATCCTAAAACTGTAAACCCAACGCACACTCCCCAAGAGACTAAAAACCCCCGGTAATAAATAAAATGTCATCCAAATACACAACCACACTCTCCAAAAAGCAAGGATGTCAAAAAAAGATTCGAAAAATCCGAGCACGGAACCCAAAAAGGGGCATGACCAATTCTCAAAATGACCCGGAGTTTTAAACGCAGTTTTTCCTTTCATCCCCCTCCTCATGCGCAACAAATTGTATGCCCCTCAAAAGATAATTTTTTCGAAACCACTTGGCCCCCCCAACTATTAAACAAATCGGAACAATGCAGGGGAAAGGGTTTTTCGTACAAAAATCTTTTTTAATCTCAAAATCTAGACAAGGCCGTAAACCCCCCGCCTTTTTTTTAACAAAAAAAAAAAATCCAACCGCCACAAGAGTTTGGAAGGCCTAAGGACCGGGGCCAAGCTTTCTTTTTAAACCCCAAACCTTTTCTTAAAAATAGTAAATTAAAAAACGCTTTTAGGAAGGACCCAGGGAAAAAACAATTGCACAATCATTTTTCTCTATGAGAGGCAAACCGCGTTTCCCCTTTCAGAAAAAATTTTCCAAAAATCCAAAAAAGGGGACGGGTTTAATCCCCCTTAATAACAGCAATACGCCCTTAAACCCTTTCATAACAAAAAGGCTCCAGGATTTAAATTTTCTTTGGTACCCCCCAACCCAAAGGATTTTAAATTTTTAAACCCGGGGGGCCCCCAAAAAATCCCGGAGGGCAAATTTTAAAAAAACCCCAAAATCCAATTTCCTTAACACCATTAAATAAGAAATTCACAGAATTTTAACATTTTTAAAAAAAACCCCCCAAACCACTTTTAAAAGGGAAGACAGAATTTTGGGGAATTTTTGTTTTTCCAAAATTCCCCAATCACCTTTAGATAGAACCATAACCACAAATACCCGAAACTCATTAACCTCCCAACGCAGTGGTAGCAGAAAAAAAACACCTTATTGTTTAAAAAAGCTAAAAAGGGCGAAACTGACCTCATTTTTTTTTTTCCTTTTTTCTTTCGAACGCACAGTTTTTAAACCCCCTTTACCCCCCAAGGGGGGGTTTTCACTTTAAGACCGGGACAATTTTACAATTCTGACCACTGTCTCTTTGGGGGTTTAACCCCGGGAAAAGCTTCACCAATCTTCGCGATTCTGAGATTGTTTTCTCGTGACTAATGTACTTCAGTTAGGGTAAAATTCTTCCATAAATTGCGTTTTTTTTGAAAAAAACGCAAATATGGGAAAATTTAAAATTTTTAAAATTTTCAAACTTTAATTTTTACCCCCTTAAAACAAGAAATATGTAACCAAAAATTTAAGAAATAACATTTCCCACATGTCTACTTTACACAGCAAAATTTTTGGGGAACAAAATTTTTTTTTGTTAGGAAGTTAAAGGTTTTTTAAAAAGACCAGGGATTTCTCATTTTTAAAAAAATTACAAACCTTTTTTTTGGGACCACCCACATTGAAGTCACTTGAGGGTCTACATGACAGAAAATCCCAAAATGACACCATTCAAAAAAATGCACCCCTAAGGTACTAAAACCAATTCAAGAAGTTTATTAACCCTTCAGTGCTTCCCCGGAACAAAGCAACGGGGAAGGAAAAAATGAATATTTTAAATTTTAGCCAAAAAAATGATTTTTTACAAATTTTTTTTTTTTTTTTCACAAGGGAAAAGGGAAAAGGGAAGAAAGGGTTGTTATCAAATTTTTCCCCGAGTACGCCAATACCCCATATGTGGGGGAAAACCACTTTTGGGCCACGGCAGACTCGTAAGGAAGGGCGCCGTTTGACTTTTTAAACTAAAAAATTTGGGTGAGTTGAGATTGACGCCATGTCGCGTTTTGGGGAACCTCTATCCCCCTAAACAGGGGGAAACCCCCCCCCCAAGGACACCTTTTTGGGAAAAAGACCCCCCAAGGTACTTATCAATCTGTTGTGAGCACTTTGAACCCCCAAGTTTTTTTCACAAAATTTTTTTAAAAACCGGGTGAAAAAAAAAAAAAACCACAAAAAGTTTTTTTTTGCCTAAATTTTTGTTTTCCCCCAAAGGAAAATTGGGGCCCCAAAAGTTTTGCCCCAAATTTTTCCTGAGACGCTGTACCCCCTATGTGGGGGGAAAAATTTTTTGGGCGCACGGCAGGGTTTTGGGAAAAGGGAAATATAACTTTGGAATGCAACTTTTTTGGGGGGTCATGTTCCTTTGCGGTGCCCCAGATAGCCTAAACAGGGAAAAACCCCCCAAGTGCCCCTTTTTTTTGGGAAAATAAAACCCCAAAAAAATTTTTCTAGATTTTTGGTGAGCACTTTAACCCCCCCAAATGCTCACACAATTTATAACCCGGGGGATAAAAAAAAAATCCTATTTTTCCCACAAAATTATCTTTTTTGTCACTTTTTTTTTAAAATTTTTCCCCCAAGGGGATCAGGAAAATTGGCCCATAAGTTGTTGTCCAATTTGTCCTGAGTACCTAGCCCCCCATGTGGGGGGGAACCACTGTTTGGGCCCCCGGGAGACTCGGGGGAAGGGCACCATTTTTCTTTTTTCCAACCAAAATTGGCTGGAAAAAATTGAATTGGGGGCCATGTTCATTTGGAACCCCCCGATGTCCAAACTGGAAACCCCCCACAAATGACCACATTTGGGAAAAAACCCCCTAAGGAAAATTTTCTAGACTTTGGGGGGCAATTTTTAAACCCCCAAGTGCTTCACCAAGTTTAAAACTAGAGCCGTAAAATTTAAAAATCAATTTTTTCCACAAAAATGACTTTTCACCCAAATTTTTTTTTCCAAGGGGGAAAAAAACCCCAAAATTATTTTTCAATTTTTCCTATACACTGAACCCCATATGTGGGGGTATACCCTGTTTGGGTGCAGGCAGAGTTTGGAAGGGAAGGGCGCCGCTCACTTTTTCAACGCAGAATTGGCGGACCCATGTCGTGTTTGGAGACCCTGATCGCCTAAACAGTGAAACCCCCCAAAATGACACCATTTTGAAATGACCCCTAAGGAACTATCTAGATTTGGTGAGAACTTGAACCCCCAGGGTTTACTAAAGTTTATAACAAAAACCTTAAAAAAAAAATTTTTTTTTTTTTTAAAAAAAAGATTTTTTTCGCCCCCAAATTTTATTTTCACAAGGAACAAAGAAATTGGAACCCAAAATTTTGTTCCCAAATTTTGGGGGCCGGGGAACGGTACCCAAATGTGGAGAAAAAACTGTATGGGGACGTCAGGGTCGGAAGGGGAATAGGGCGTTTTTGGATTGCAGACTTTGAGGGAAAGGGGCTGGGGGGCGTCACCCCCTTGGGACCCCTAACGTCTAAACAGGGGGAAACCCCCCCAAAAGGACCCCTTTTGGAAAATAGACCCCCCCAAGGAAATTTCTAATTGTGGGAGCCCTTTAACCCCGAAGTGCTTCACGAAGTTTATAAGCAAGCCAAAAAAAAAATCCTTTTTTTTTTTTAAAAAAAAGTTTTTTTTTCCCCCCCCAAATTTTTTTTTTTCACAAGGGAACAGGGAAATTGGCCCCCCAAAATTGTGTCCAATTTGTCCTGAGTACGCTGTACCCAATATTGGAGAAAACTACTGTATGGGGGCATTCAGGGCTGGGAAAAGGGGGAATAGTGACGTTTTGGTTGCAGACTTTGATGGAAGGTTTTGGGGCGTCAGTCGCATTTGAACCCCCCGATGGCCTAACAGTGGAAACCCCCCACAATGACCCCATTTTGGAAAAAAGACCCCAAAAAGGAAATTTCCTAGATGTGTGGGAGCATTTTTAACCCCCAAAAAGGCTTCACAGAATTTATAAACGCCAGCCGAAAAATAAAAAACCTTTTTTTTTTTACAAAAATGTTTTTTTTTTCCGCCCCCCAAATTTTATTTTCAAAAGGGGGAAAAGGGAAAATTGGCCCCCAAAAAATTTTTTTCCCCAATTTGTCCGATACCTGATACCCAATAGGGGAAAAACTACGATGGGGCATGGGGGGGTCGGAAAGGGAATATGACTTTTTTGGTTGCAGATGTAAAACTATTGAAAATCGAGGTTCGATAGCGGGGGGCAATGAACAATCCAAAGGGGTTTTTTTTTGAATGCAAAAAAGTATTTGTGAAACACAAAACCCCAAAAACAATATTAAAAAACCCCCTAGTGACATAAAACCATATAATATACACAACCAGTTTATAAAACCGGAATATAAGTCCTTGAACCTCTATACGAGGGTGGAAAATTTTCTTACGAGGAGTCCCACACAAATTTGACCACAAGGTAAGTCTGTGCCAGGTAACTGGGGGAAAACACACTGCGGTGGGGAAAGTCAACCGGTGGCAAAACACAGGGGGGTCCGGGAAAAAATTTAAAAATCTTTTTTGGGGGTTTAATTATGAAGTCCAACAACAAGTTAAAAGTCAAAAAGGTTATAACAGTTCCCAAAGCTCCCCAGAGGAATGCACAAAGGGTTAAACAGCAACAGTTCAAAACACGTTTATCAAGGGGTAAAAACCAAGGGTTTTTAAAACCCAATCAACAGTTTGGATAACAAGTACTTTGTGAACTTACATTGCAGAGAATTTTCCGAGCCATGGGTAAAGCGCTGTGGCTGAGAAACCCTGAAAAAGGCTTTTACTTTCCGGAAAAACCCCAAAAAATCTGTGAAAACAAAGCGCGGGTTTTCGGGAAAAGGGAAACAGAAATTCCAGCAAAAACCAACACCTACCGGGGTTTAAACAAACGAACAGGAAGTAGGCCCCAAAACACAAACTCCATTTTAAAAAAGGGGAAAATCTTTTTCAAATTACCTAAAAACCCGGAATACTACTTTCCCCCCCCCAAAAAACGGCCTCCGGAGGGGCCGGGGCCGCCCGTCCGGGTATCTCCGATAAACTGACAATTTCAGGGGCCATTGATTTATTACGTTCCCAAGAATCATTTTCAGGAGAGTAACCTTTTCCCCCTAACTAAAACTGAAGCCGGTTTCATAATCTCGAATTAACAATACCTTACCACAAAATTTTTTTCGCCATAACCCAAAACGGGGGGAGGGGGGTACATCGCCCCCAAACGTTTGGAAAAACTGGTTTTAATAAGGAAACATAAAAAACGGGTGTACCTTTAAATCCGGGTAGCTTCAACACAGGCAACAGAGCCACAATCCAGTGATCTTGAATGGACCGATAAAATTTTTGCCCCCTTTCGGGGAAGGAACCCCCAATTTTAGATTCGGTGGACAACCAAACTGAGTCTCCTACCTTTACTAGGGGGCTGGTTTTCCGGGGAACTACGCCGACTTCTTGAACCTCCTGTCGTGGTCAGGGTCCTTCAAAAATTCAAGATTACGTTCAACCCGTAAACCTTTTCAACCCTGGTCCGAAATCGAACCGAGACCTAGCAAAATACTTGGATGATAACCCGGGTTAAAAAAAAAAACGTTCCCTTTTGGGGAACTGCTTTGGGGGTTGTTGTAGAAAAATTCCCCTAGAGGAAAAAGCTTCAGCCAATCGTCCTGCCAAAGACTGACGTAACACTAGAATTTCCCAAGGTTTATTTGTCCTTGGGTCCCCCCCTTGGCGAGGTGGTATGCAGAAGACAAGCAAACTTTTAAGGGACGCAGAAAAAAAAACCTTTAAAAAAACTAAGGAAATTTTTTTCCCCGGGGCAGAAAGATTCACTGGACCCCTGCGCCGGAAATGTTCGGAAACAATCTAGTCTCTGTAGCTGAGGGAAGACCCCACACGGAATAAAGACAGTTTTCGTTAAAAAATCTACTACCACCAAAAAAATTTTTTTTACCCCCAAAAGGTGGTAACTCCACAAAAAAGTCCTCGAAATAGCCCCCCAAGGGCGAGACGGTACAGGTACGTTAAGAAGACCATAGGTGAAACGCGAGGAACCTTTTCCCGGGGGACAAACTTCACAAGAGCGGACAAGCTTTTACATCCTTCAAGCAGTAGCCACCAAAAAAAACGAGTTAAAATTCCTGCGTTTCTGTACCCCCCTAGACCACCCAAATTTTAGAGTCGGGGGCCAATTTGAGAACTCGAATCTTACGCCTCTGGACATAAATAATCGATCTCTAAGCCCACACCATTCCAAGGCAAATTCACATTGCAGGTGGAGCTGCAAGAAATACGTCCCCCTCATGGGCCACTTGATCTCCTCCAAAGTCCCGTTCCGGGCCTCCAACAAAATTTTGGCCCCGACAAGAGGTCTTCGACGGGCCCACACGGAATCCACGGATGGTTCGGGTAATGCTCATTTCCCCCTTCGTGAACCTGGGGGTACGAAATAAAAAAAAAAATGTTTTAAGAACAAACTCCACCTAGCTTTCGAGGAGAAAGAACCTGGAATTTAAAGGGAAAATTCCCCAAATTCGATGATCCGTAGAATACTACCTGCTGTTTTCCCCCGAAAAAAGGGTCTCCTTTTCCAAAGGGGAAAATAATTGCCAAAATTTCCTTTCTGCCCATCATATTTTAAGCGCAAAATTTAACTACGAAAAAGAAGCACACGGGTGCAGAAAAACCTTGTCTCCGGTACGTTGGAGAGGATAGCCCCAATGCACAGTCAAGCTCCCCCCACGATAAAAGGCTGGCAGGATCCGGTGCATCAAATTTGGAGCCGTTAAAAAACCCTCAGGCGATCAAAGGTTCCTGAGCTTGCAAGACATTCAAACTTCTTCCCCTTCTTGGGAGGAGAGTGAGGGGACGGAACAATTTCTGAAAAAATTTCGGATAAACCGTCTATAAAAGTTGCAAAGCCAATGAATCGTTGTACCCCTTAATGTTTCCGGTACCGGCCATCCCAAATGCCTGGATCTTGCTGGCCCCATATTCAATCCCTGAGGCGAGATAACAAGCCCAAAAATTTGAATTTCAGAACAATGGGAAATCACACTTTTTCAGTTGATGTACAAAGATTACTCTCAAACTCTAAGTACGGTCTTGACAGTTTCCCCCATGTTCCTGTAAGGAGTCAAAAAGATTAAATGTCATCAAGGTAAATTTCCACATATTGGCCAATAAATCCCTGAAAATGTTGTTGGCTAAATGTTGAAAGCAGCGGAGCGTTACGATCCCCAATGGCATCACCAAAAATTCAAAATTTCCATACCGGCCTAAAAGCGTCTTCCATTCTCCCGGGCCGTATACGAGTAAATTATATGCCCCACGAAGATCTAATTTGTAAATACCTTGGCCTGGCGAACTCTTTCCAAAATTCCGGAATTAGGGGGAACGGGTAAAACCCGTTACGAATGGTTACCTTATTTAACTCCCGTAGTCAATGCAGGGTCTTAAGTACCATCCTTCTTCTTACAAAGAATATTGGAGCTCCCGCTGGTGAAGAAATGGTCGGATAAACCCCTTGGCTAAATTTCAACTATATACTCTCGTAAAGATTTAATTCGGAGCCGCCAACGGTTTAAAAAGGCGAAAGGAATCGCTCTCCAGGAAGCAAATTTTAGGGCAGTCAAACGGCTATGTGGGGGAAGTTGATCTGCCTTCCTTTTATCACAAATGTCTGAGAATCCTGATAATCAGAGGGGAGTAGGTAAACCCGTATCCCTCTTCCAAGTTCTGGGTAACTGGAGCCGCTACAGTTGGACTGAGGTAGAACTGCACTTCGGGAGAAAGGTTATCTCCTTGGTTTTCCCAATTGATGATGGATTTGTGACCGAACCAGGAATTCCTAAAATTAAGGAAAATGAGGAGAAGATTATTAACATGAATGAAGTTTTCTTGATGGTCTGGTTCCATCTTACACTCCAGAGGGACTGTCCTCCCGATCTACTGGTCCAGAAACTAAGGGGAACCACCCACCGTTTTTCCCTAGTGATTGTGAAGCTCTTAGTTGTGTCTTTATACATGTTCCTTTGCAAAAAAAAGAATCCATGAAATCCCACCTGCTCCAGAGTCAAGGCAAACTTGATATCCACTTCCTCCCACTGAATCGTAAGGAAGAGAACAATGTGAATATTTCTCCCCTTGATTTTTAGGGGAAGTCGGCATCAGTATTGGGGGAAAAACCGCATCAGATGTAACTGGTTTCCGAAACTTCAGACTCAGCGTCTGTGTTATCAAAATCCCCCTAACTACCGCCAACACCTTTTTGGGGGTCGCCTAGGACATTTAGGACAATTGATGAGGAAATGGTCCATTGACCACAATAGAAACATAAGCGCTCACGGAGACGGTGTTCGCGGCGTTCATTATTCTCACGTCTCTGCAGTGAGTCCACCTCATAGGCACCTCCTCAGCCTCTCGCGGGTTTTTGCCTGTGGTTTTCCCTGGACGGAAGAGAGTAATTAGTAATGCGATTTACAGCGGCCCATTTTTCTTGTCTGCGTTCATTAAACGGATATCAATACGTACACGGCTGTAAAACAATTCAAACTCCGTGGAACTCTGAACGACAGCTCATCCTTGATTGCATTTGACAAACCTTTTCTAAAGATTGGTAATAAAGCATTGTTTTCCCACTGGTGTCCACCACTAACCTTTTAAAATTCAGTAACATATTCTATGACTGACTGTTTCCCCTGGCGTAAGGAAAGCAAGGCAGAATCAGCGTAGCACAGCGGTTGGGATCGTCGAACATTTGCGCCATGGCTGCAAGAAAATTGTCCAAATTATTTAGACGGGTATCATACTTTCAACCATAGGATTTGCCCAAGCCAGTGCACGTGATGTCAACAACATAATAATACATAGAACCTTAGATCTATCAGACCGGAATAGGAGGCATGTACATCAAAAAATAAATACATTGATTAACAAACCCACGGAATTGACTTCGGTCACCATTAAAACGGAATGGAGGCAATTTGGGGCATACTGGTGGATGAGGTAGGCTCAGTAGGTAAGGCCTCCAGGACTCCTAACCTAGAACGTAGATCTTGGAGAGCCTGACCAAACCCCTGTGCATTGTGGTTAACCCGAGACTCCAAGTCTCTAATCTGATTGAGTGCAGCCGCCACCTCCTGCTGCAAGGGTTAACTATGGTGAACAATTTGTCTGCCCGTGTCTCCGTCATTGCCCCAGCAGAATCCTCTTTTTTAGCTGGAATATCCTGTAATACTATTGTAGGAACTCGAGGATTCTGATAGCGTGGGGCAATGAACAATCAGAGACGGGTTTCTTTGAATGCAAATAATGTATTTGTGAAACAGCAAAACACCCAAAAACAATATCAAACAACCCGTAGTGACATGCAATGAGTCCATATATATATACACAAGTCCAGTTATATGAACCGGATATATAAGTCCTTGAACCTCTATAGCGAGGGTGGTAAAGTTCTTACGACGGAGTCCTCACACAAATGTGACCACAAGGTAAGTCTGATGCACAGGTAACGTGGCTGGATTTACACACTGCTGGTGTGTGAAGAGTCAGATCCAGGTGTGGCAGAAAAACAGGAGGTCCAGGAACAAGTTAATCTCAGTTGTGGCTTAATTCAGTGAAGTCCAACAACAAGTTCATATGTCAGTAAGGTTCCAGTAACAGTTCCAACAGCTCTCACCAGAGGTAATGCACAAAGGGTTTAAACAGCAACAGTTCAGAACACAGTTCTTATCAGATGGAGTGAACCAAGGGTTAAATTCCCAAGTCAACAGTTTAGTGATAACACAGTACTTTGTGCAACTTACATATGCAGAGAATGTCCAGAGCCATGGGTAGAAGCTGCTGTGGCTGAGAAACACCTGAAGATAAGCTATGCACTTTCCTGGTAAACACACAAAGATCTGTGAGGAACAAAGCAGCTGGGTTGCAGGAAACGGAAGCAGAATATTCCAGCAGTGAAGCCAACACCTGAGCCAGGCTTTAAACAAACGAACAGAAGTAGGGCACACAAAACAGCAAACTCCATTTTAACAAAGGGCAAAATCATTGACAAAGTTACCTAAAAACCCGGAATACTGACACAGACTTTGATGGAATGGTCTGGGGGCGTCATGTCGCATTTGGAGAGCCCCTGAGGGCGCCTAAACAGTGGAAATCCCCAACAAGTGACCCCATTTTGGAAAATAGAACCCCACAAGGAATTTATTTAGATGTGTGGTGAGCGCTATGAAGCCCCAAGTGCTTCACAGAAGTTTATAATGTACAGCCGTAAAAACAAAAAAATCTTATTTTTTTTACAAAAATAATTTTCGCCCCCAGTTTTTTATTTTCCCAAGGGTAACAGAAGAAATAGGACAAATTCACAATAACTATTGGGGTCCAGAGTACGCTGATACCCCATAGTGGGGATAAACTACTGTTTGGACGCATGGCAGAGCTCAGAAGTGAAGAACACCGTTTGACTTTTTCAACGCAGAATTGGCTGAATGGAGATCAGACGCCATGTCACATTTGGAGAGCCCCTGATGTGTCTAAACAGCGGAAACCCCCCAATTCTAACTCCAACCCTAACACCAACACACCCCTAACCCTAGTCCCAACCCTAATCCCAACCCTAACCCTAATCCTAACTCTAACCCTAATCATAACTTTAGCGCCAACCCTAACCCTAACTTTAGCCGAAACCTTAACCCTAACCCTAATGGGAAAATGGAAATAAATACATTTTTTTATTTTATTATTTTTCCTAACTAAGGGGTGATAAAGGGGGGTTTTGATTTACTATTTATAGCGGTTTTTATGATTGGCAGCTGTCACGCTAAAAGCGCTTTTTATTGCAAAAAGTAGTTTTTTGCATCGCCACATTTTGAGAGCTATAATTTTTGCATATTTTGGCCCACAATGTCATGTGAGGTCTTAATTTTTGCGGGACGAGGTGACGCTTTTATTGGTACCATTTTTGAGCACGTGACATTTTTTCGATCGCTTTTTTATTTCGATTTTTGGGAGGTTAGAATGAACAAAAATCAGCAATTCATGAATTTCTTTTGGGTGAGGCGTTTTTTTTTGTTCCGCGTGTGGTAAAATCGATAAAGCAGTTTTATTCTTCGGGTCAGTACGATTAAAGGCGATACCTCATTTATATAATTTTTTTATGTTTTGGCGCTTTTATAGAATAAAAACAATTTTATATAAAAAATAATTATTTTTGCATCGCTTTATTCTGCGAGCTATAACTTTTTATTTTTTTTGCTGATGATGCTGTGTGATGGCTCGTTTTTTTGCGGGACAAGGATGATTTTTCAGCGGTACCATGTTTATTTATATCCGTCTTTTTGATCGCGTGTTATTCCACTTTTTGTTCAGCGGTATGATGATAAAGCACTGATTTTTTGCTTCGTTTTATTTTTAGTTTTTAAGGGTTCACAAAAGGGGTTAACTAGTGAACAGTTTTATAGGGGGGTCGTTACGGACGCGGCGATACCATATATGTGTACTTTTATTGTTTTATTTTTTTTATTTACAATAAGTAATGAAATTTATTGGGGAATATTTTTTTTTTTTATTTTTTTATTTTGGATTTTTTTTACACGTTTATTTTTTACTTTTTTTTACTTTTTTATATTGTCCCAGGGTGGGACATCACTGTATTTCATCAGATCGCTGGTGTGACAGTGTGCACAGCACTCTGTCACACCAGCGATGTGACAGGCAGTGCAGGACGCTTCCTCATGCCTGCTCTCGGCAGGCACTGAGGAAGCCACCTCCCTCCAGGACCCCAGCGCCATCTTGGATCCGGGTCCTGGGAGGGAGGAAGCCCTCAGAGCAGCGCGATCACATCGCGCTGCTCTGAGGGTCTCAGGGGGGCGCGCAGGGAGCCCCCACCCTGCGCGATCCTCCCCTGTGCCCCCAGTACACCGCGATCATGTGATAATCAGCTGACACCCGGCGGCGATTAGCTGCGCTCCCTCCGGGAGCGCAGCTAATTGCCTATGACGTACTATCCCCGTCCATGGTCAGAATGGCACGGGTTTTATGGACGGGATAGTACGTCTAATGTCAGAGAGGGGTTAATGAAATGGTCAGATTTGCCACAATAGAAACACAAACCTTCAGCAAATCTGCGTTCTTTTTCCCGAGAGTGAGGTACCATTGCTCCAATTTCCATCGGCTCTCCAATGTCAGTACAGTCCCTCTCCAGACTTGGAGCTGACAAGGCAGATTTACTCTCATTAACCCTTGCACGCAGTCTCCTATCCACCCGTATGGCTAATTGCATAGCCTCTTGCAAGTTACCAGGTATGGGATAAGCAATCAGCAAATCTTTAACCCTTTCACTTAACCCTGCAAGAAATTAACTTTTCAAAGCTGAATCGTTCCACCCCACCTGAGTGGACCACCTTCGGAAGTGAGTACAATATTTTTCCACATTACCTGATCCCTGTCTCAAACGTCTCAATTCTGTCTCAGCTGATGAAACACGATCAGGATCGTCATACAATAACCCCAAAGCAGAAAAAAAACTATCCACTGATCTAAAGCATGGATCACTAGACTGCAGAGAAAAGGCCCAGTCCTGAGGTTCTTTGCGCAAAAGTGACATTATGAACCCTATGCGCTGAGATTCATCACCAGAGGATCTGGGTCTCAAACGGAAATACAACAAGCAAGCATTTTTAAAAGAAAAAAAAATCTTGTTCACCAAAAAATAAATCAGGCAAACGTACCTTTGGCTCCACGAAATGTGCTCCAGAACAACTACTCACATGTTGCTGGATTTCAGCCACCTCCAGAGAAAGTCCCTGCAGGCGTTGAGCCAAATCCTGAACCGACACCATGATGGAAACAGAAAATCTTCCTTAGAGGTTTTTTTTTTTTTTTCTGGGCTGGACTTACTGTTATGATCTGCTACAAGCACTAAGTAAAGATGGGAATTCTGTCCCTACAATAGAACTGAGCTGGATCCCTACGATGTAACGGGGAACCTGATCCTGCGACCAGACCCGCTAAAGTCCTCAGCTAGTCTGAACGAAGACCTATAGTTGCGAGGGAGGAATCCCTACAAGATCTAGGGACTGGGAGAAAAGGTGGACACCTCCTAACAGAAATTGTAGCAGGGATAATTAAACAGAAAACAAAACACTAAGAGATCCTAAGATCAAGCAAAACTGACTGAGTAAGGCACCTAAGCACCCGGCTAGCTTAAGAGTAGATAATACAATGAAGTCAGCAAAGCCAGAAGGGCGGAGCCAGACTAAATAGGGAAAAAAGGTCATGTGACCAGCAAACAGAAACAAAACCTAACAAGAGGGTTCTAACAATAGTATGTTTCAACTCACCTCCTCCAGAAGAATGACTGATAACATATCTATATACAGGATATAGACAATAATCATGTAATGTAAATGACGGTTTTAGGTGTATATGTCAGTGTGATAATGTGTAATGCATAAGTAATGTTTAGTGCAAAAGTATAGAGTAAGACTACTAGAGTAAGGGTTAGGGTGACTACAGGGTAAGATAAACTTTGGTAAGCATTATAGGAGTAACCAGGTTAATGTATCGTGTAGGACAAGTATTGTTAGTATAATAGGCATAGGGTGCAGTAGGAATATAGGGATTGTAAAGTATAAGATAAGTGATATAATACATAGTTAAAGCTGGGACTAGCCCTTAGTGGGAGGGGCAAGTATTATAGTAGTTATATTCCCAGTAAAAGGGAACTGCTTTCTGACAGCAGACCAGATACTGAAGTAGGCTGGAGTCAGACGGCCGTAAAACTCGTGCGATAATCGCATCGCACTGCACGGACTGGCCTGACACCTCTCCTGACCTGAGCAAGACAGCATGATGGATTACTATGCAGAGGTCAAGCTCAGGTCAGGAGAGCCGACAGCCAGGACGAGCTTTACAATGCGATTCTCGCACGTGAAATACGGCAGTGTGTCTCTGCCCGTACAGTAACCATAGTCAAGTTCAAGTGCAGTGGGCTGCTAGTGCCAGTAAGAATCTATCATTCGGGGCAGTGGAAGGCCTTACTAGAATCATTTATGGACATTCCTGCAACGTCCGGAGCTCAAGACGCAATACAGGTACTACAAAGAGTGCTTTATCCTCTTGTGTACAGGGGACAATGGATAAGGAACCACATAAAGGGACGGATCCTAGGTGCACTGCAGAACAGGACTGGAAATTCCTGGTGCTGACAGAGTCAGTAAACGTAGGGATAGTCCAGGAGGATAGTAATGCTGGAAACGTACTGTATTATGGAAACAAGGAATAAGAAGTGTTGTGCCCAATATTGCATATTACCATCTGATGAATTTGAACTGTCCAAGTAAACTTCTGTTTGTTGAAATGAACTGGGTTCCCTTGAGTCATGTTTGGCGGCTCCTGAAGATGGAGGCCTGGAGACAGTGGAGTTCTGCAGCCTACATTTGAGCGTGATGCACCCTACACGTGACAGGACATTGGGACTGGGAAACGAATTCCTGTAAAGTGCGAGGGCGTTACAGAGCAGCAGCTCGTCCACGATTACCGCCCTCACTAATTTTTCACTTCAATTTCTCTTTACTTGCTTGTTCTCCACCATTCCTCTCTACTTCACCACAACCCAGCTCAGTATTACAGTCCAGTTAGCAAGAGTCCTTTTCTCAGCTCATGAATCCGCACCTTTCCCCTCTAGGGAACTATACTGCAAGTATGGCCGGTACTTATCTCCTCTGTCTCTGATGCTCTTGAACTGCCGCCCGGGCACTCTCTACGTCTCACATTTTCTGTCCCATCTAGGTCTGTTACCTTTCTAATTTTATAAACTCTGGGCTGTAACGCTAGGCGTCCTCTCCCAGGACCCGTCTCTGATCGATCACTCTGTCTTTCAGTCACTTTTCTTTTTCTCTCTACTCCGGTTCATGCTAACCACCATTTCAGTCTCTCCTCATCTCGGGACACTTATGTCATGCAGCACTGCTTTCTGTCTAGACCTTTGGTCTACTTTCTGCGCATATGGGCCCTATCTGACATTCTGAAGGGAATCTGTCTCTGTCCCTTCACCTTAACCCCTTCCACTCTGGGTTAGTCCCAATCTTTAACCCTATCTCTACATACCGTCAAATAATACACATTACCAGCATCATTAACACATGTCACATTTACATTATAATACACTTTTTCGTCAAAGGGAAATGTGGGCAGTATGTCCATAACTTTACATGTACACTAGCAGGTAGCACCTTTATACACAGTAGATAGTGCTGCTATATTCCTATATATTTATAAAAGTACATTTTCAAAATAATGTCACGATGAGTGGCTCTAGAGATTTGTGCACTATCCCTTTCACTGAGTGGGTTTCTGTGCTCTGTTCTCACCTCGACTCATGGTCATTTTGTTATGTGCGGATTACAAGTCGATCACAATCCACTTCAATTGGGGATAATGAACAAGTGGACACGGCTGGGTGATTCCTGTCGCACGCACTGAGCTTCTATCCGGAGGCTCACATGAGTGTAAATACAGATATCGTTTTTTAGGGCATAAAGTTGCCCAAAATGGCAGAAGCATTAATCAGCCCATTGATCTGTGCTCCTGATTATTTGTGTCGTGCAGTCATTCATCATATTTTACATCAGTGGTCATTTAAGAAAACACTGAACTAATAGCTCTTAAAAGGGTTAACGCACTATATATGCAGAGGTTGTACAAAGTCTGCGGCGCGTTATTTTTCAGAGATTCTTTTGTTTCATTTTTACATATATATATACATATATATCTTAATATGTCATGCCTGTACTGTTATCTTCCATCCTCCGTCATTGCTCAATGCCTTCTATATACAACACTTGTAACAATGACATCTATTGATGCATTCAGAAAAATGATGCAGAGGACTCTGAACTTTACCTCCAACATCTATAGCTCCACAAATGTAAAAAATATTTATTTTCACCATAAAAATAATATAGCTGCTCCTATATCCTAAAAAATAACTACAAGAATACAGTCCTCTATCTACAAGAATATAACTACTACTAGATTGAGGCCCGATAGCATCGGGAGGGCAGTAACATCACGATGGGGGCAGCTCTGTGTCGCTGGGGGTGGCGGCTGTCTCTCTCCCCCTCCCCCACCATGCTCTCTACCAATGTATGTAAGTAAATGTATTTTTAGTTAAAAACCTTGTTTCTGCGGGAGGGGGTTGGAGGGTTAATAATAAAGTGTCAATCTGGCAATCTATTTAATTTTCTTGGTAAAAAATGTGAAGGGATTCGCTGTGTTTTGTCTTGCCAGCGCAGGTAAACCAAGCAGCTACTGGCTGCCAACTAGGGCCGGACTGGCCATAGGGCAATTCTGGCAAATGCCAGAAGGGCCTGTCTGGTCATGGGCTGCCTTGTCTGCTACGTTGTTAGCAGAATTGGTGTTCTCAAGACACCCATGCTGTTACGAGTTGTGATGGAGCACAAAGTCACTGACTCTGTCACTTAGGCTAGTTTCACACTAGTGTTTCACCGACCTGCGTCGGTCTGCGCACGGCCGACACTAAGCTCCACCCCCGGCCGTGCCTCCTCCGGCTGCTCTGCCTATGGGCGCATGACGCTGCATGCGACCTGCGTACCCTATCTTTAGCATTCGTACGCAGGCCGTATGGAGGCTGTGCGCAGGTATGCGTTTTCCGGCAAATGCGTCCTTTTCACGGTGCGCCGACTTGCGCCCAATGCACTGTGTTGCATTTTGGTGCGCTCGGGCTGCGTACCCAATGCTAAAGATAGGGTAGCAGGACGCATGTAGCGTAATGCGCCCATAGGCGGAGCGGCCGGGAGGAGGTGCGGCCGGGGGCAGAGCTTAGCAGCGGCCGTGCGCAGACCGACAAAACGCTAGTGTGAAACTAGCCTTACCCCAGCTAGCCACGGGTATTATTAGAAACAGGCTCTGATTGGGCCCCTAGGGTAACAGGGGAATCCCCCAGAGGGCCCCTGTGCAGATCTGGGCCCCCAACACCACTATATGGGCAGTACTTGGCATAATTCACCTGGTTCACTTTGCACAGAAAAATGTAGCATCTCATCATTCATTAACCAGACTACCCAGTTTATTATTGTATAGAGATATCGGTAAATTTGTGGGTAGTGTGATATTTGTATGCAGGTGAAAAGTGGGCCCCCCAAAGTTGATGTTACTGGTAGGACCTTGGCACCCCATCTGACACTGATTAGAAATATTGATCTTGTAGTAAATCTTGCTTTCCTCCATCCAGGGTAATATTAGTAGTAATATATCCCCTCTGGTGCTTGGGGACGGAGACAGCATGGGCCTGTGTGATTTCACATGCCAGGGCTGAATTTCTGCTGCAGTCCGTACCTGCTGCCAACCCCCGCAACCTGGTGTTACCTTCGCTGGCAATAAAAAATGCAGGGAAGGCTTTTTTATTATTATTATTTAAACCACCAGAAGTCTTCTTAGACCTGGCCGTCCTGCCAATCTGAGCAATCGTGGAGAAGAGCCTTGGTGAGAGAGGTAAAGAAGAACCCCAAGATCACTGTGGCTGAGCTCCACAGATGCAGTAGGGAGATGGGAGAAAGCTCCACAAAGTCAACTATCACTGCAGCCCTCCACCAGTCAGGCCTTTATGTCAGAGTGACCAGATGGAAGCCTCTACTCAGTGCAAGACATATGAAAGCCCACATAGCGTTTGCTAAAAAAAACACATGAAGGACTCCCAGACTATAAGAAATCAGATTCTCTGGTCTGATGAGACAAAGGTACAACATTTTGGTGATAATTCTAAGCAGTAAAAAAATGAACTTTTTTGCATTTACCAAATGGCTGCAATTAGTGAAAAATGTAAAGGGGTCTGAATACTTTCCGAACCAACTGTATAACTACTATAATACTGCCCTCTGTGGGTAATATATGGACCAGTACAGGTCAGGATGTTTTAGTGGTAGTTAATAGGTGACGACTAGTGTTGAGCGATATTGCTCGATATCTAAAAATATCGTATCGAAATTGTATCGCCGATAGCACTAAATATCGTCGATATCCGATTTCGATAGCGGAAGTCCCATGTAAGTCTATGGGAACAAAATATCGAAATTAAAAAAAACCATTCTTGCCTTGTTGGTTAATTGTACATGAAGGAAAACAACAAAGACTAATGTAGAATGTATTGGGGGAGGTTGAGGAGACAATAAAGGCATACATGTTTAACCCAATGCATTGGAATAGCATTAATATTTTTTTTTTTGGAAATACGTTTGGATTGACTAACAAATTGACAATGTTGTTAACCTTTTTTCTATTTTGGCAAATATGTATGTTTCACAACTTCCATGCTCTTCCCCTTTTTTAACTTTTGCCAGTGCCACACTTTCTCCTTCATAATCTTCAGCAGCAGCATCATCTTTCTCATCAAATTATTCTTCATCTTCACCTTCTTAATCTTCTTCTTAAACTTCTTGCTATTCATGTTTTTGTTTACATTACTCATATTGTTATATATTAAACTAATTAATCTTCTTCATATTCAAATTCTTCATCTTCTTCCTCTTCATCTTCTTCATCATATTCTTATTTGTGACAGAGATTCCTGTACTTGTAATCTGTAAAAGTATGAATTGTTCATCCTTCCGTTCTTGCTGTCACAAAAGATTTAAATTACAACAGTATTTGTCCGTGTTCAGTTTAGCCTGCAGCAGCAGGCATTTTCCAGGGGCACCACGAGGAGGAACGGACTCACCCCCATACACTGCTTAGTCTTCTTCTGCTTAGAATTTAGAGCATATATTTTGCTCTTCATTTTGGTCTTATACTTCATGTTCTTCTGTTTTTTGATCTTTTGCTTATTGTTCTTCTGTCTCTTGTTCTGTATCTTGTAGTTTGTCTTAACCTTCTTTGTCCTGTTGGTGATCTTCTTCTGGGTAATCTTTTATTTTTTCTTTGTGATGGTGTTCAGTCTGGTTGGCTTCATGCTCGTCGTCCTTGTTGTCGTCATCTTCTTCTGGGTGGTCTTTAATGTCGTCTAATTTCCGAGAAACAGCTGACGTTACTGGAACCCTGACGGGTATCAGATGGAGCAAGAGACAATGGAAGTAACGAGGACCAGCTGACTGTGCTGGACCCCGGACGGGTAGCAGAAGGAAAAGAGGCAATGTCACAACCGAGTACCAGCTGACGTTACTGTGACACGGTTACTAAGCAGGAGGTACCTGTGCTCCAAAGCACTACCAAGGACCAGCAGACGTTGCTGGAACTCGGATACGGAGATGGAGGCACCTAGGCCAAAGGCACTGGGAGAACCACTTGACGGTACTGGACCCCGGACGGGTAGCAGAAGGAAAAGAGGCAATGTCACAACCGAGTACCAGCTGACGTTACTGTGACACGGTTACTAAGCAGGAGGTACCTGTGCTCCAAAGCACTACCAAGGACCAGCAGACGTTGCTGGAACTCGGATACGGAGATGGAGGCACCTAGGCCAAAGGCACTGGGGAGAACCACTTGACGGTACTGGACCCCGGACGGGTAGAAGAACGCACCCATGAAAATGTAAGTTGACAGGACGCAAGCCGTCCGCAGTTACCGAATCACACAGTCCTACAGTGGGTGCTTATCCTATTGTCACAATGGAAACCGCCTTTATTTACATATCCCACAGCACACATAGGAATCACCTAAACTGCAGGCACCATAGAGTCGGCTAACCCGAATGCAACACGACAGCACAACTTATTGGAGGATAATTGACGTTCACACTGCCAGGAAACAGCTGTCGTGCTGTAACCAGGCTGGCCAGGAGTCAGTACCCCTGCCAATTACTTACGAGCAACAAATGGCGGTGTTGTAGCCCAGGGAGTAGAGTTCAGGTGGTAGAAAGATGAACATAACAGGAGACATGGAAAACGTTGCCAAACAGTTATTTAATCTGAAAACGGACAGGCAAATTCAGGTGAGATCCATGCCTTGTTCATTTTCAGAAAAGTAAGCCGGTCTAAAATTCTCTGAGGATAGTCGCATGCGACGTCTGTTACTACACCACCTGCAGCACTAAAGACACGCTCAGATAATACACTGGCAGCAGGGCAAGCCAGCACCTCCAATGCATACTGGCTAAGCTCTGGCCATGTATCCAACTTAGAGACCCAAAATTTGAAAGGGGAAGAGGCATCTGGAGTACACTTAGAGGGAAAGCTGTGATGATATTGCAAGCTTCATGTCTTGTGCTGTTGCTAGAACTACAACCCTCCACCGTTTGCAAGCACAGGGCAAAGCTACCCCTCCCTCCTTTTCTCTGCAGCTCACGCTTCCCTTCCCCCCCTGTCAACCTGCAGTCAAGCTCAGTGTAACCTGAGCTGCCAGTGCTGGAAGTTTTCCCGCTTCACCGCAGGGGTCCTGCATTGTCCAAAACACGTGCTTTCTTCCTATAGCGGGCCATGCTGTAGTATTCATTCTTCTTTGGTTAATAACACGGTGGGAGCATTCGCTAGAAACACGAACGTCACGTGTTGAACCATGCGCCGACGGGCATCGTTCCCGTGGTACCGGTGAACCCGTAACTCCAACAGAGCCCGAGAAATGGAATTCTCGGGTGCCCCATGAGCTATGTCACCCAAGTTTGGGTTCATTTGAACCATTATTTCAAAGGAAGATCATTGATATGTCTGCCGTTATTCTGCTAGAGTTCCCCGCCGAGTTATGAACCTTATGATATTGCAGAGCTCAAACCATAGCTTGCAGCCAGGGGAGGTGGCTAGAGGACCAGCCCTTTTTGTGAGGTCAGAAGCTGACATGCATAAGTCTTAGGCTAAGTGCACACGATCAGGAATAATTGCGTTTTTTTTCGCGTTTTTTCCGCGTTTTCCGCGGAAAAAAACGCGATAAAAACGCAAGCATTAAGCATCCTATACATGTTAATTGATTCCGCATGTTTTGGCCACATGTTGCGTTTTTTTTTCCGCGAAAAAAACGCTTCGCGGAAAAAATAGCAACATGTTCATTAATTTTGCGGAATGTAAGCGGTTCATGTGCGGTGGTACCCAGGTCTGGAGGAGAGGAGACTCTCCTCCAGGCCCTGGGTACCATATTCCTGGTAAAACAATAATTAAAATAAAAAATAATGATATTCTCACCTTCCGGCGGCCCCCGCAGCCTCCCGCGGCCCCCGCAGCCTTCCCGCCTTCAGCGATGCTCCCCGGCAACTTCCGGTCCCAGGAGTGCTTTGCGAGAATCACCCAGATGGCATAGCGGTCTCGCGAGATGTACGTCATCGGTGTGATTTGTCGCAAAGCACTCCTGGGACCGGAGTGCCGGGAGCGTCACTGAGAGGCGGGAAGGCTGCGGGGGCCGCCGGAAGGTGAGAATATCATTATTTATTATTTTTTTTATTATTTTTACATTAGATCTTTTTTACTATTGATGCGGCATAGGCGGCATCAATAGTAAAAAAGTTGGTCACACGTGTCAAACACTATGTGTGACTCGTGTGACCAACCTGTCAATCAGTTTTCCAAGCGATGCTACAGATCGCTAGGAAAACGCTAGCATTCTGCAAGCTAATTACGCTTGCAAAACGCTATTATTCTGGCGGGAATCAGCATACAAAAAAACGTGCGTATTTCCTGTGGGAGAAGTGCGGGATTGCCGCGGAAATTTCCGCGGCAATTCCGCAACGTGTGAACTTAGCCTTACAGTGAAGTTCCTTAGTGGTAGTCTTTCTGCGGGGATGTGCTGAGTAAGAGATCTCCCAATGAACTATGACGTGTGGCTCCTTCCCCCAGCCTGGCTTGCCTGTATATGATCTAACAACCATGTGAGTTATCTTTCATTCTTAATCCCATTTTATTTTATAACTGCATCTGTACATAACGATATTGTCTCAGTTTGTTACATCTTTTTATATTATATAAGCACTGCCTGATTTTTTTTAGGAATAAACCTATAAATTTATTAGTTTGTTTCTCCTGCTCTATAAACGAATTTGCAAAGCGCCTGAAGTACTACGCTACTGTTTTGGGTTGCTACGGACCCTCTTGATAAATTGTTCATCAAAAGCCGTAGCTGGTGGCAGCTAAAAGGAAGGGGTGTAAAGTGTTAATCTATTGGGGGACGCTGGCAGTGACGGAGCGGGGTTTATAAGGGATACTGCCTGGCGGCAGCCAGGAGTAATTATAATTCCCTCACTGCAGCATGCCCAATAGCCAGCACACATCCAAGTGACCCGTCTGGCGACTAATTATCCTAGGTGCAGTTCCCTGACTGACCTGAGGGTAAGGGGGGCGCCAGAGAGCTGCAAGTTCCTAAGTGGAAGTGGGATAGTTATAAATCCCTACAGTTTACTGGGTCGGACGGCAGCAGCCGTCTGTGTGTGCACGTTCCATCACATGTGGTGGCAGCGGTGGGATCACAAGCCGTGACCCCCGGCTACCGTGTGGCGGACTGTGTGCCCGTTCATCACATATTCGTGGCAGCGGTGGGATCACAAGCCGTGACCCCCCGGGCTACCGTGTGGCGGACTGTGTGCCCGTTCATCACATATTGGGTGGCAGCGGTGGGATTATAGAGCATTAGTGATCTGGTTTGAGCAATCATTCCATTCACTAAAAAACTTGCACGGTTCTTCAGCGACCCTGCAACTAAAGTTTTGGAGAACAGACTCAGTGTTTATTTAGTCCTGAGACAATTGTGTGTACTTGCGGTTACCCCTCCCTTCTCTTTGTTTTTCTATCCTATCTTTTATTTGGCAAACATGGCTACAATAGGGCAAGTTTGGTACAAACGCGAAAAGGGGCACCTTGTGGGAAAAGCATTTTTTCCCAGGCCCTTTACCCCAGGGCCAAACCAAAGCCAACTGATCAAGGTCCTGAGCCACAGACCACGCGAGAGCGAGGAGGGACAGAACCGGGCCCAAGCCAAGGTGGGGGGGGCAGAACCCAAAAACCCCCGCAGGTTTACAACCGGGCGGATGGACCCTTATTAGGGTAGGAATCCCCAAAAAAAGGGGGGGGAGCGCCTGAAGCTGATTCACAAAACCAGAGGGGGCCCGGCCGGCGCCAAGCCCCGCGAAGGCTGAAGAGCCAGCGGGGAGGAGGCCCGACCGGGGGGAAACCCCAACGCAGGAGCCCTGAGCAGAAGGTTTTAGCGAGGCAATTCCCCCCACGCCACAGTGTGCCCAGCAGCACTCAAGTCCCCGCCCCCCCGGAGCACTTTCCCCCCGGGGGAAAGGGACGGGGACTTTGGACACTTTTTCTGCGGGCCTTTGAAAAGCTGCAGACATACCGGCGCCTGCCGACCAATGGGCCAGTACTTTACCCCCGGGGAAAGGGCAAAACTTTGGAGGGGTTCGCCCCTCGCGCCAGAATCAAGACAGTGACTATACCACAAGCCCCCTGATTGCCAAGTACCACAACCCCCTGAGGTATACCGAAAGAAGTTCCGAACCCCCAAAGTTTCCCACACGACATTATGCGATGTGGGGCAAGGGCTCCGGAACCACTTGACCCTGGAACCATGGGCTGTCATTTCACCAGAGGGGCTGAAAGACCTGAAGACAAAGACCAGTTCCTGCATCGTGCCCGCTGAGGTCCGACAGTTCATCCTGGGCCGAAACCAAGGACGCGGTCACAACACCCGGATCCCGACAGCTAGAGGCCAACCAAACCCGAGGGGCGGAAAGGGGTCACCACCCGTTGGGGGGGGGGTAAGCCTGCAAACCCAACCCCCTGCCCCTGCCAGTCATCCCCTGGAGGCCTATCCCCTTTGCCACGCCAGGCTACATCAACCCCCCCGCCATGTTTCCCTTGGGT